>JAXQQM020075847.1:0-131214 GCA_034641835.2 Pinus albicaulis | reverse complement strand
CCATTACCTGGGGTATCACATTTGACAATAAAGGTTTTTGTGAAGTGTGACGTAGCTAAGACTGGTGCTTGGCACATTGCCTCTTTGAGATTTTCAAAGGCATTATTTTCTTCTGGAGTCCAAGAAAATGCATCTTTCTTTAATAATGTTGTTAGAGGTGCTTCTAATCTCCCATAATTCTTAAGAAACTTGCGATAATACACTTTTAACCCGAGAAATCCTCGCATATGATTTAGGGTTGTGGGGATTTTACATTCCTTAATAGATTTAATTTTGTTAGGGTCTACCTTAACACCCTAATGAGATACAATATGACCCAGATATTCCACCTCTTGTACTCCAAATAAATATTTGGAGATTTTTGCATATAATTTTTCCTCCTCCAATAGTTTGAGCACCCTGACAACATGTTGAACATGATCCTTCCAAGACTTGTTGTAGATTAGTATATCATCAAAAAATACTAACACAAATTTTCTAAGGAATGGTTTGAACATGGAATTCATCAACCCTTGAAATGTAGAAGGTGCATTGGTAAGGCCAAAAGGCATGACAAAAAATTCATAATTACCCTAATGAGTTCTAAATGTTGTTTTCAGAGTGTCTTTGTTCTTCATTCTAATTTGATGAAACCTAAACGGAGATCCAACTTGGTGAAGTAAATTGCCCCATGTAATTCATCCAATAATTCATCAATGAAAAGAATGGGAAATTTATCTTTAATAGTGATTTTGTTGAGCTCCCTATAATTCGGACGCATGCACCATGATCCATCCTTCTTTTCCACCAATACTACTAGAGCAGAGAAATAATTTTGACTAGGTTGAATTATACCAGCCTCTTGAATTTCTGCAAACATACGTTCAATTTCACTCTTTTGGGCATAGGGATATTTCTAAGGCCTGACGTTTGGAGGAACACTTCCTGGAATCAAATGACTAGCATCATCATGATCACAAATAGGTGGGAGGCCTTCAGGAGTCTCAAAAAACTTAGAATGATTGTCCAATACTTTTTGGAGATATGAAGAAATAGAGGATTTCGATGTTTGAACCTTTAGTGAGCATAATTATGAAATTACGCCTTATTTTTCTTTCTTCAGAAGCTTTTTCAAGACATTTAGCTAATCATATTTCCTCGTTTCCCTGCGATACCCCGTAATTCAACTTCCTTTCCTTCCAAAAAAAATTTCAAGAAAACTTATTGAAAATTAAAATATATAGTCCCCAAACATTGTAACCATTAGAATCCTAGTATAACATCAACACTACCCATTGGAATGGAAATAATTGGACTATTCAATACATATTCCCCCATGGTTAGCTTGATATTATGGCACTTTCTAGAGAAATCTATAGTTCCTCCATTTGCAACCATCACTTGACATTATGGTGCTGGATATAGGAAGCAATTCAATTCCTTGGCTATCTTAAAATGAATAAAATTATGTTTACTACCTGAATCAATCAACATTAATACCTTTTTTTTTCTTGATATATCCTTCTATATTGAGAGTTTGAGGAGTGGTAATTAATGCCAATGCATTACAATAAATGGTTGGATTCATGTCTTCCTTCTATGGGTTTGGTTCCTAGCGTATATCCTCCTCTTTTGATGTTTCTTGTTCCTTTTATTCCTCCTCTTCACAATCTATGTAAAATAATTTCTTCTTAGCGCACTTATGACCTTTAGTGTATTTCAATATGACAACTATAAAAAATACCCTTTTCTATTTTTTCCTCCAATACTTGTGGTGTCAACCTTGTAGGTTGTGGAAGGCTTGCAATAGCAACATTTCCGTCTTTATAGTTGTGATTGGTAGACTTCCTTGTTCCCATAATTTTTATTTCAATTTTTCTTGCCACCCTGAATTCCTTCTCCAATGAATCAAGTTCCCAATGGCGAACCTCATGTTGGATGCTACCCTTTAATGTCCCTATAAAGATATCAATCGTATGCTTCTCTGGAATATCTGCTAACTTGATATTCAATTTTTGGAAGTCCTCAATGTGCTTTGCCATTGAACCCTTTTGTTTGAGATTTATCAATTGGATAAAGAAGGTGTTTCTCTTTGTATCCTCATAATGTGCTATCATTTCCTCCATAAAAATTGACCTAGTGACAAGTGGTCTATGGGAACAAAGCCATAAATACCATACAAATTGATTGGATTCTAAATATAAAGTTGAAATGCATATATTTTGTGTGTTTTTCACATTATGGAGATCAAAATATTTCTCCATCTATAGTATCCATGTTACCAGATCCTTTCCATCAAACTTCCTCATATTGATATTTGGAATATGGTGCTTCTTAAATCCAACATTAGAGTCTATGAAATCATGATTAAAATTTATTTTATTCTCATCATGAGTTTCATCTACTAAATTTTCACCATCAGGAATCATTTCTTGTAGCAACTTTGTCAAAACTTCCTTGTATGCTTTTAGACCATTCTTCATATCTTCCATGTCTTCTTTTAGACCATTCTTCATGTCTTCCATGTTTCCTTTCAAATTTTCTTCTATACCATTGATCTTAGATTCCACACCCTTATTCATTCTATTCATGTATTTCTTCAAAACTTCCATCTTAGTCTTCATTTCATTTTTTTTGCTCTTTGTGAGAGCGAAATTTGTTTCACTGGGTGTCATAATTTTTATATATCATGTTGCACTTCTTCTTCTTCATGCGTCATAGTAGAGATTTATGAGGGCTTAATGGGTGTGGAATTATTTTTTGGACTCATTTAGAACCCAATACTGATATCTATGCTTCAATATGCCCTTGGAATCACTTCAAATTGATTTTTAAAACAAAAGTTATGCAATTTTTTAAAAAAGATACACACCTTTTTTCTTGATTTTGAGGAGCTCGATATTGAAACTAATGTATCTCGGTGATTTTAAATCCTCAATATTTTAGCTTCAGTCTTGTATTATCCATCTGAGTTTTATTTCCAATGTCAAGTTCATACCTAATTTGGATTCTTCAAGATAAATATATGCTCGATCTCCCACAATGTCCTATTTATGAAATGCTTCAGTAGAGTGAACTTGTACGCCATTCCACGTGTCACTGTTTTTACCTTTGGATATGAAATTGATATGCACGAAATTAAATTCCGTTCGGTTTCAGCCACTTTTTACATAATTCCAATCCGATAGCTAAAATGAAATTTATGACAATTTTCCCTTGGTCACCTGTTTGCGATGAAATTCTAGAGCCTCCAAAAACCCTAACTTCCACAAATCATATCTCTACAAATATAGTGAACCAAGATCTAAAATTTTTACACAAATTTCATCAATATTACAGCTCCACGTGGTAAAAATTTAAGCTCCTGAAGCCTTGTAGAAACAAATTTATAATGAAATTTCCAAGGTCACCTATTTGAAGAAGTGAAACCCTAGAATGCCAACCTCTAATACCAAATGTTATGAAACCAGCTCACAATAGAAGAAAATATAGATCAACGACTTAGAAATCAACCTCTTCAAGGGGGAAACCCCCTTTTAAATTAAATAAATGAACAATTCTTGGATGATTCAAATGAAAAAAACCTACTTTATATATATAGGAGTCTAAGGGGTCCCAATATAATCAAAGCCTACATAACAATAATAATTTAAGGGAACAAAAATAAAAATAATGGGCTTCTATGGGGCACAATCATAACACTATGAAGACTACATGGGCACATCAATACCAATAAGGGGGCTACACTAATAATAACAATAAGTGGATACACTAGTATTATAGTGACCTTGCAACGTTGAGAACTAATGACTTAATTATGTTGGTTTTTTCATTGAGTGGTTCTTCATTTCATTATTTGGATTTTTCCTTGAATTTCTTTCTCTTCTCTTCTTCAACATCATGTCCCTTATTTTTCTTCGGCTCGACATTGACCCAAGAAACCACTTCCTGTAAGGTCCCTTCTTGAACATTATTTGGCATGTTCAATGTGTGCGAAGGGCCTGCTTCATCACCTTGTAAAACTACACTATTATACCAATTTTTAGTTTTATTTTAATCTTCCCAAGAAACCAAAGTATATGGCCAGGAGTATCTCAATTTTTCACAATGTTTCTTGCAAACACCTATAAGTTCATATTGGTGGAATCTCATCTCACAAATATAAGATAGTTAAGCTCTTTGATCTCTCCCTATGTTGCCTTCAGATTCTTTAATTCATATGACCCTATTTGCAGAGGGAAGATTGACCAAGGTAACTTCTTTAATTTCTACAATTATTGTGAGAACCCTGTGCATATCTTGTAACCAAATTCTTACATAACTACTTCGTTCATTACATACTTCGACATAAGGTGTGGAGGCTTATAAGCTATGAAGAATTTGATGAATGTGCCTTGAGAATATGTAAACCAATTTACAACTTCCGCAACAATTTCTTTGGCCTTGTGAGTCATGCAAGGTTCATCAACCTCAAATACCATTTGATAAAGCACCATAATGAAGTGCTTAACAATTTTCCCATACACTCCCCTATATATAAAATCTAACAATATCTTCCGATATGTGTGGATAAGAGTTTGTTTCTTGGTCCATTTCCACTCTAGACCCAGGAGTTCATTCTAGGCACACTTCCCATCAAGCAAGTAGCTTGACATGAAGAACTTGGGTTGCTCACCTTGTGAAACCTTTTTCACCTTCACAACATTCCTCTATAATAGTTGGGCTAGTATATCTAACGAATTAAATATCATTCCCTCAGCAACACATGGGTGGGCCATATAAACCCATCCTTCTTCAAATAAATTTGTGCTTTCACTCCCATATAACCTACAACACATAGTCATAAGATATTAATATACTTTCCTAAATTACTCTCTTCTATAAATTCCATTAGGATTATGGAAAAATTTACTCGACTCCTGCCAACATGTCTTGAGAATTTCCTTAGTAAAATACTAAGAATAACAAGTTGTATAGAATTTTGAATTCAAGTACTCCTATGGATTTGGAAGCTTGTAATAGGAGTGAACATCATGGGGCTGATATGTAGCAAGCCTCGCCCACTGGCACTACCGAGGATCATATTTTTAGAGTAAAGCTACTATAGTATCCATCCTATTACTTCAACATAAGGTAGAAATAGGTACCTGGTAGCAATAACAGAGAATATGGAATTTTTTACATTGATGTAAACTTCCCTATCCTCTAGGTATTATGGGAGCTCATCCTTGATAAACTCTCTGAAAATAATTTTCCTTGTTAAGGTGGTGGAATTATCAATGAAGCATTATTTGTTTCAAAAAATGGGTACTTTAGCTGTCAGACTTCCCATGACACCTTAAATAATTCTTTTAGTATCTTTTCTTATAGGTCCTTAGCATGTAACTGGAGACATAGTGTCTGATATGGCCATTTTGACTTGAAATTTATACACCCTTGTCAATAAGGAGGAAATGGCCCAAACCGAGGCTCTTTACACAACCAAAACTATTTGGAGTAGTCACCCCTGATGGGTTTTAGAGCTCCATTATCCTTTATCCTCCTTCTCTTCTCAAAAGAAAAGCCAAGAGAAACTAAAACTATCCTAAAAACATAATATAATTGAATGCAATGGTATATAAACAATGAAATGAAACTACTAGTGTTGCTACTAAAGCTAATGTATATGTACATTACATACAGAGAATAAAATGGCCAAACACTAAGATAACTAGCAAAATATATGAATGCATGTTCTGTTTTATATAAATAATCAAGAATACTAAGGATTCTAACTAAAGATTCAATAAATATTTTAAAATGATAACAATTCTTGATGTTAAATTGAAGATGAAAAACCACAAAAATGCAAGCCTTCAACTTATATAAACAAAATTTGATCAAACGTTATTCGTTTACACATTAATACATCAAGAAATGTTATGATATGAAAATGGATGAAAGCAGGAAGCTGGGTTACACCTTTTCGCGAAAGAGGGTGCGCTTGGGTGGAAAAAATAATGACTCGATCGATCCATTTAAGCACTCGATTGAGCCTTTTTTTAGCTCTCGATTGAGCTCCTTGGGCGCTAAAACAGAAGCTCGATCGAGGGTTAAAAAATAACCCTTGATCGAGCTATAACGCTCGATCGAGTCATAAGCTCAATCAAGCTATAACACTTGATCGAGCCATAGGCTCGATTGAGATTTAGGGCTTTATCAAGATTTAAGGCTTGATCAAGAATTAAGGCTCGATCAATCATTAAGGTTTGATCAAGCCCTTTTTCTATATATACTGCTCCCACAGTTTGCCCACGGTATTTGTACAAACCGTAGGAGCTTGATAGGGAATTTGACGGTAGCTTGAACAAGATTATTGGAGCTTGACCGAGCAATGGAGCCTTCAAACCAATCTCACCAAACACCCCACCAACATCGTAGAGGTTCAAACAAAAGTAGGTACTCCATTATTTGTCTTTTTTTTTTTTTTGCAAAATGTAACAAATTAATTAAAAAAAACAACAATGTACAAAGCCCATGAAACCTTACAAAACTACGAAAAACCACAAAAACAAAACCCTTCAAAAAATCTTAGAAAATCACAAAACCAACTAAGAAAACCATATAAAAAAAAACTTCAAAACATGGACCAAAACCACAAAATAGTCCTAGCAAACCATAAAAAAATCCTTCAAAACAACCTACAAAACACTTTGAAACCATTAAAAAAAACTATAATTTAGGTTTTAAAATTTTTTTTTACTTGTAATGTTTTGTGTATTAAATGCATATTTTTTTTATTTTGAATGTTAAAAATAAATTTTTTCTAATTATTTTAGGTTCTAAATTTTTTCTTTAGAATTTTGTGAAATAAATTTTCTTTTTATTTTTTATTTTTTGTTATTTAAAATTCATTTTAAATTTCTAGCAAATTTGACTGAAAATGCATTTAATTTTTTTTAATTTAAATTAATTTATTTTTAAATATTTTTTGAATAATAAATATTGTACGATTCTATTTTAAAAAATAAAATACTAATTTTTAAATTAAAAAATCTAAAAGGATAAAATTTTGCCATCTATATATATATATATATATATATATATATATCATGTCACTAAATATAATTAAATCATTTGTCACTATATCATGTCACTATATATATATTTCTATAACTATTTAGTTCATGACATAAAGTTATAACATATCATTTTATAATTACGTCGTAAGGCATTTCTCTGTGAAGAGTGTTAGCAATATGATCCTATCATATTGAATTGATTGTCATTGATGGCAACTATCGCATCAGTCAAGGAGTAGAGGAAGCAATGTATTGTAGCAGAGGCACAGAGGCAGTAAAGAGAGGTAGCAAGGCAGCATAGAAGGAATTGCATCGAGCAGCAGAGGTAGAGGCTGAGGCGTTATTCCGAGGTTTACTACCCTAGCTGGTTGATACACTAAATAAGTACATTCCGGGAATCATAACCCAGGCCAGAGACCCTTATCGCATTAGAGCATATAAGGCCAACAGAACAAGTTAACAAGAGGATGCGAGTGCGATTGCAAGGAAAATTCAGACTCAATGGATCAATGAACTATATTTGAAATATGGTTGAAATATGATAGAACACTGTTTTGAAACCGCGAGCGGGTTTACAAAGCCAGATTGCCCATATCGCACCGCCTTTCGGAGAGAAGTGGTTTCTTCGAGTTGGGGAGTGATTCCATAGAACGGATGACACACGTTCCTATACAACTCCACAAAACCGCTTGTCATTGCGCGCCATTGCCCGTTATTGTTCAACGCAGGATGCCCAGCAAAATTGTTGAGCGTCGTTGATCTGGGAAGGAGTCATCGGACGATGATCGCTTGATGAAGATGTGCAAAGATTAACCAAAGTACAGAGCGGGAATTTGATTGGTTCGCTGATCATATATGTGGGCCCAGTTTAAATTATATTAATTGGGCCTTTTCAAATTAATATTTGTGGGTTTAACCAAGGTTGTTTAAATTAAATATAAATTATGACGAAAAATGATTGGGCCATCATTTTTACTCCAAAGTTGGTGGAACGTATAAACCTAGGGGTCGACATATGAAGGTCTACGAAGTATGCTAAGGGTTTTTCATTACTAAAGGAGAAATTTGGATTAATATCTCAATCTCAGATTGAGATATTAAAAAGCCTTAGATTAATTATCTAATTTCCAAAACCAAGGAAATAAAACAATGAGAAATTGTTTGGGGGCTTGGGTAGACCCCGCTGGATTATCTAATTGATCCCGTTTAGGAATACCATCAACGGTTGGGTGGTATTAACTCATGGTATTAATAAAGGCAAAACTATATAAGGATAAGTGCATTATGGTTCATGGTGTGCATGGATAAGGGTTGTTAATGAATAAATCTCTTTAAGAGATATCTGCATGATTGAACTCTGTTTTCTGAAAAAGTTGAATCTATGATGCACCTTTGGAGTTGATGAAGGTTCAAGACCTCTAGATCGAGAAAATGATGAATCTCTAAGAAGATCTGTAAAGAAATAATGAAGACCTGACACAAGTCTGATGAAGAAATTGAAGAAATGTGGTGGATCTGAGGATTGAAGTGGAAGCTTTCTGCCAGTATAAGCTAGTGTTAAAATTAGGGGGTTGGAGCTCCCTTCCAGCAGTGACTGGAGAACGAGAGAAGGTTGTAGCCTTCTGTAGGTGGGTGCCTGCGTGATGGTATAAGTCTGTGCCAGCACTAAAATTGTAAGAAGTTTTCTTTATAATAAATATTGAAGACAGAGATGATAGCAGCAGTGGTTTTCTCCCAAATTGGGTTTCCACCTTAAATTCTGGTGTTCATGTGTGTTGCTTATGTGTGATGGTTCATTCTGTTATTACTGCACATGATTATGGCCTACTAATCTTCTGATGAATGAATGATGCAATAATTTATGTAAAAAATTAAATGCATAAAAAAGATTTCTGATAAAAAATTTTCAGTCAGCTCTAAATACTGATTCACCCCCACGCCCCTCTCAGTATTTTTCCTAACATATAACTATTTACTTCATGACATAAAGTTATAACATATCATTTTATAATTACGTCGTAAGGCATTTCTCTTTGAAGAGCTCACATATACTGCTACTATGTACTGTTGGACATGTTCGATCAATTGTTAGACAATTGAATGATTTTCACCCATTGGATTACACCACTAACTACTACTTCAATTATTAACTTCCAAAACTGTCAACCACCTACTACCTCAACTGTGAGCATATTACTTTATTTCCACTACCTTCCTTCCCCCTAAACTGTGAGGTTAGTGATCATGCTCGTCAAGTTCGAGACGTTAGTGAATCAGACAATATCCATCCTTTGAGACTACATGGAGTCTGGTGATTGCACCATCAATGAGGGCAATGAGTGGTAATAGAACATGGAGTAGAGAGCAATGCAGGTCGCTGGGAAGGGTTTTTTTTTCATACTAAGATTCCTGAAGTTTTCTCTTGTGTTACAATAACAGAAATTTCAATGATTTTTCAGGGCTCGACATCATTGAAATCTTGTGCACTTTTTTCATTCATCCGTAGCCACAAATACTGTCCATAAATGTCTTTTACAGAGCTCTATGGTGTTTTGGAACCAGGGATTTACCGAGTACTGGGTTGCTTTTTTAATAGGAAAATTCCAAAAAATGTCATATAAGAAAAAATCCAATTTAAGTTCTCGACTTGCACATCCACGACCTAAATTAAAGGTCATTTTGTAAATTCTCGATATCCTACTTACAAGAATGTAAGCAGTATTAATATTATTGTGGTGTACTAAGCCATTTTCTTAAATTTTCGTTCTAAAATAAAAATTCAAAATCTTGAAAATTAATCGTGGAGCTACTGACCATCTTGCGTGAACATTGTTGATAAATTTCTTATTGACTAGTGAATGACACCCTTTTCAAGAGAATGTATTTGGTTTCTTGAAATATGATGTTGAGTTTTAAACGTATTGTTTTCTACAACATGCATTTTTTAAACATGTCAACTTACTACAAATCATCGGTTTCCTAGAGGAGTGACGTCTCCACTAACTCGATTCGCTAACTCCAACATCCAAGGCAAGAATATCTGGTGTTATTTCCCATATCCCACTCTTACAGCCCCAACTTGAATGCCCCAGATTTATTCGACCTCTTCCCTTTGCACTTTTCATAGGAAGTGTACGGATTGAATGAGAAAAAAAAGTCCTCATAACCATATTTGTTTTCTAATCCACTATTGCTTTCATGTGCTTCAAAATCTGTCAATTATTTTGCACCAATAGTTGGTCATGAAGGCCTATTACCTATTTCAAGGTCAATTCCTCCTTTACCGATGTTAGGACTGAGAAAGTTTCCCCCTGAAGGAGGAGTAGAAGTATCTTGCAGTGTACAATCATTTTGTAACTTGGCTAAAAAATTATTCATTGATGGTTGAACACTTGTAAAAAATATTTCTTCGAAATTCTGTATTACTCCTTTGCTGTAAGGATTTTCTTTTCTATCATACCTATATGTGAAATTATCATATGAAGTCTGATTTTTACTAATCATATAGAGATGAAATACAGTAATTCCACCAATAAAAAAAACTAAAAATAATGTGTACAGTATGAGTATAATTGATAGAGGTGTTTTTGACAAAAATTTCCAAACTGTAACATCATCTGCTACCATAATTTTGTTGATATATACCAAAAAAATGAGAATACATAAACGCACAACAAATTTGTTGAAAAAACTAACATAAATAAGAAACGGTATTTACGCAACCCAATGCACTGCTGTACCCATGGGAAATGATGATCAAAATGCCCCACACAAGTATTGCATATAGAGCAGTGGGAACATCATGGTGGACGATACAACATACATTTATCATAATACTTTATCTTTACTGAAATACCATTCACAAATACATCTTTTGTACGAGTTAATCATGGATGTCGAGTGTGCCCACCTATTGACTTTGGTGTCAAACTTACAACATCATAACCTATTCAGGCTGAGAAGGGTGTGCATTTTGAGGGAGTATTCCACAATCTCTTCCTGACGTGACAAGAAGAAGAAGAAAAACACGATTGTGAAGACCACTACAATGACCATTATGGATACTCCAACATGATGTGAAAACTTGTCCAAAAGTTGTATAGCAACAAAGACACAAAATATTCTTGTTGGAGCAAGGATGAGAACAACCGTCAAAACTAGTGACCTAACATCTGGGCTAAATATAAACCTCCCAACAAAGAAAAAATTATTGCTTCCTTTCCAAGCTTGATGTGTTCTCTTCTCGCTGCCATTTTGGTCCATATTATACTCCCCATGTTCGAAATCTGAGGAGGTGGAGCCACATACATCTCTTCTGAAGCCTTCTCTTTCACCCCACATTAATTTATTTCCCAAATAACTCTACAAGAAACACTCTTTATATGGGGACAAACCCCAAATCATTGGCTACTGGAAGACTCAACCAGCAACCACCAGTTAAAAATAGTCCGAATATTGAAAATCAAAGTGGCTGACTACCCAAAAACTAGAACCAGAGACCTCCTTTAAAGGAAACCCTTGAGTAATAAACATATTTAAAAAACTCGTTTTATTTACTGTTCTGGAAATGAAAATATTTTAAACAACAATATCCTTATTTTAATTTTAATTTATTATTATTATTATTATTATTATTATTATTAAATTTTTGATGATTTATTAAATTTAAAATTTTTATACTTTATTTTCAATTATAATTGTTTATTCCCTGCAGACTAGCTTAAGAATATATGTAATACAGCTCTTAAAAAAAATAAATTATCGTATCTCTACGTGTATTTGGAATAATGAGATAATTGTATCCAAGAAAATAATTTGAATTCATACACTATTTTTGTACACTATTTTAAGTTTAAAATTAATTGGCTTCAAATGGGATTATATATTGTTGCTAAAGTTTTATAAGTTGCTGAAATGAGGGGGTTATTTTTGTCTATTCTTCAGATGTAGCGTATATGTAATGCCTTGAGAAATATTGTCAAATGCATGTGCTGGAAGATTGCTTCAAATAGAGATTAGATTAGCCTGTTATGTGGGTTAAACCTCTCACAAATAGTTGTTTCTTAAAGAGAGATCTAGATACTAAACCACCTATATGTAGTTTGGTCTGCCTATCATTAACATCTTGGTACCTTTGGAATTTAAATAGTTTTTTTGAAAGAAAAAAAAGTTCTCTAGACTCCCTTGAATCTATTTTTAAGAAATATGGAAAATTATGTTGTGTTTGGAAAGATAAGTTATTTATTTGAAAGGCACTTTGAACTGATTTCCTACTATAGGATTTTCTAGTCATAGGATATTATTTTCTCATTTTTTTTATAAATTGTGTAGGAAAAGAAATTCAGGGTCTTTTTTTTATCAAGTTATATCCTTAAAAATATAAATTGCATGCATGAATATGATTCAACAGTGACTAAGCATATGATTAATCCATATATACTATCGGTAATTCATGTCAAAATCCAGGGATCAAGTCATCTATGATTTTGTATTATTTAAATATTTATTAAATTATTTGGACTAAGTGAGATATGTTATAATATTATTATTAGATTGTAATTTATTTCCATCATAGATTTGAGCAAACCATGAATTTGAAAGACACAAAAAATGGAAACAAACTCAACAATATATTAATAAATGTCTCACTAAGAATGATATACAATGTGTACATATAAATATATCAAGAAATTGTTGAATCAGTTCTCGGGGTTTCTTGAACTTTAATAACCAACTACCCTATCACAAACTGACCCGAGGATTAGTTGTCTAACATTCCCCACTTAAACCAAATGGATATACCAAAGTCCAAGAATGAGAGCTCAGAATGCAGAAATGCATCTTAGCCAAGAGCTAAATGTCTCTCCCAAATGGTTTTTAAGGATGACCACAAACTGAAGATGAGAGAACTCAATGTCTCAACCAACAACAATTTTGGAACCTACATAGTAGTTCTCAGAACAAAAAAAAATGTGGTTTTAAGATGACCACAAACTCTAGAACTATCATAGCAGTCTCTCGAACAATTCTGAATCAGGAAGTGCTCTCTCACAAACAACTCAATCAACTGAAGTCTCAAAACTCTAGAAGGGGTTATGGCTTGGGATGTGGATCTCTGACTCAAGCTTGCTTGAGATCTCGAATTCGAACCTGTAGCAGGCCACCAAAAAATCCCCCCTTTTCGGATACAGGGTGAGAAATATTTGTCGTCACTGCAAGATCTGTCAACTCTCTCAAATAAATTCTTCGATGTGACCTGTAGATCTTCTTGGCTGCTTTCATCCATTCCCAAGAAGCAATCAATCAGAAAATTAGCTTCTCTCTTCCAGCACTCTTATTTCTAGAACATTTGTTTGATTGGTTATTTAACTTTCCACAATGGTCACAAGGGTGAAGATCAAAACACTGATATTTCACATGTCCAACTCTGTTACACTATTGTCATCTATCAACTTTTTCTGGAACTACACCATCCAGAAATCCTGCACTTCGAAATTTTATAGGTTTAGCGAAATATGGGATGTGAAAAGATACATCATTATTTTAACCCAGACCAATTATGTGTTTATTGTGTGTAATCTCTTCCCATGGTATTATAACATGTTTCACATCAGAACTTCTAACCACATCCAAATTTTCTCCTGAAAACACTTCATTTCTTTGATCATTCTCTGACTGATGATCAGGCTCGAAGAAAATGTTGTTCTGAACAAGAAAAGGTTCAAATTATTCATTTCTAATTCATGTAGTTCATCTCACTGAAACTAAGACTCTAACTCCAAGAATTCAATTTTTCTTTTAGCATTTTGGAAACATAATTGGATGTCATAGAGAATGTATTTCCTGACTTGGACATCATTATGGACAGTAGATAGCATTAAATTTCTTAATAACTGTACTAAATCATTTAGTTTGGCCATTTTATCCAATGCAGTATCAAAGTAAACTTACAATCAACTCTGAAAAAAATCAGTGTCATCTATCACCGAAAATGCACCCAATATAAATAAATTTACAATGATTTAACCAGGATTTGGGTTCAACCGATCATGCACCCATCAATAATACAAAATTAAGCAAATGAATAGAATGTTTTAAAATTTGTTCCAAAGATATCATGAATAAGATTTGAAATTGTGACTTCCAATACACCATATAACTATATGAACTTGGCTAACCACAATGTCATTTTCCCTTCTTGATTTTATATTCATAAACTCTATAATTTAAACTTAATCAGATCCAAATTAAAGCTAATTAAAAAAAAATTCTCAACCTGGTAGAGAAGAAGATCGACTTAATGAAATTCAATCAATAAATTGTGTTGATCATAAATAATATCCTCCAGAGAGAAAAATTGGGCACCACACTTGTTCCTCAGAGATTCTGCGCAGAAGTTTAAAGATCTTGAAACTTATGATTTATGCACTCCTTACAACCATTAATCTATTTCTATTAACGAATGACATGCTGATACCATGGACCTTTGCTTCTCATCTGACTGCTTCTCTGGCAAAAGACCACTGTAATCTTTACCTCTATGTTGATGTTGATCGGAACTATGCAGCCAAGACTCACTGA
The DNA here is from genome assembly GCA_034641835.2 of Pinus albicaulis. NCBI lineage: Eukaryota > Viridiplantae > Streptophyta > Pinopsida > Pinales > Pinaceae > Pinus > Pinus albicaulis. The sequence continues at coordinate 116,593 of JAXQQM020075847.1, read as the reverse complement.
TTATAAACCTTCTAATGCACCAAAAAAAATACTATCATATATCCCTGATGGTGTTTGATAACATATTATTTGAACTGTTTCATCCATGAAGCATAGTTCAGTTTATCTTTTTGCCATGCCGCCTCTGCTGAAAACCTCCTCTACGCTCCAACGAATTTACTACACTCCTGCTTTAGGTAGAATTATTGTACTTTCACGCCCTTACACCACACATAAAAATTTGGTAGCACAAGAATTTTTAATGTTGATTAAGTTTTTTTTTGTCAAAAAACTCTACCTTGTTGGGACCAACTCAAACAATTCCATAAATTCATTACACATTTACATAGGATGTGGTAAATGTTTATGGTGTATTAGATAGGGAGGCAAGTAGGTATAAGAATTAGGTCAATAAGGAGAATTTAAATACTTGAGTCACTGCAACCAATCCATGGTTTTTGATGGGAAGAGAAAATGGTTAATATTTGACAGAGAACCACAACCCTTTTCAAAAATATTTTGTAAAAAAAAACAAAAATTATACATTCACACCCAACCCTAGCATTACAAGGTGTAATAATAATGCTTGACCATGAATATTCGAACCGCCTGATTTGTTTTAATAAAATAATATTATTCTTCCAATGTTACTGGTGCTGAGTAGAAATGGTAGTAATGTGGCTCCCTAAGACTTATTTCAATTTATAAGATGAACTTTAATCTCATAAAATAATGTAAATAGGTGCCAATCAAATTTGAAAATCCCGAACATATGAATATAGTTTTTGTAGGTTTTAACCCTGAAAAAAAATTATCTACACACGAATATTATAACAGAAAATAAAAAATAGTGAGAGCATAAAACATAAAACAAATAAACACAGAGATTTTCCCCTGGATCCCAAATCGGGACGACCAACTTGATATTTCATTATATTATTTTTTGTGTTACAACACATATATATACATGCCGAAGTATACATAAACCCCAATCCATTAACCCTGGATTAGAACATAACTGTAGTTCCCTTGACCGGATCTACAAAAATACTAGGGGCCGAAAACCATCATACCCCAAAACCATGTGCAAAACCATGCACAAAACCATGGGTGCAAACCGCCCACTGGAAATTAAGGACCAAAATTTTTTTGCCGGGGCGCTGCCCCAGACCCTGACAGGGGGGGCTGTCACCCCCCCTTTGACCCCCCTGTTGCCACCCCCCCTCTTACCCCCCCATGCGTGATTAGTCATGGAAAGAATATAACACATACTCAACATTCTCCCACTTGTTGTTTTCTTTTCGCATGGGGCCACAGGAGAGCTTAGTCATTGGCCCAATTCTTCAACACCCATTGTTTCTCTACACCAAGAGAACTTCTGAGTGCTCACAGACTTCGTCAATTCATCTGCAACATTCTTCAAAGTGTCCACCTTTACCAACAACCTTTCGGCCTCAACCATATCTCTAACAAAGTGATATTGAAACATCAATGTGCTTTTATCTTTGAATAATAAGTAGGCTCTTAGCCAAGAAAATTTCGCAACTTCATTATCAAAGTATATCCTTATAGCTTGCTGCATCAACCCCATACTTGAACACAATCTCTGCAACCAAACTGCTTCCTTGCTTGCATGAGTGGCTGCCATGTATTCTGCCTTTGTAGTTGAAAGAGCCACTACAGACTATCTTTTACTCATCCAACTGAATGCGCCTCCAAATAGGATAAGCACATACCCACTTGTAGATCTTCTTTGGTCCAGATCTCTAGCCCAGTCTATATCTACAAAACCACGAATGTCCAACATTCTTTCCAATCCTGGTCTTCCCTGGTAGCACAAGCCATAATCACTAGTGCCACGTAAATATCTGAAAACCCGCTTCACTGTTGTCCAATGCTCCTTCCCTGGGTTTGACATAAACCTACTCAATACTCCCACTGCATGTGCAATGGCTGGTCTAGTACAGACCATTGCATACATCAGGCTACCCACTGCACGTGCATATGGAACACGGGACATATCCTCCTCTTCTTCTTGTGTCTTGGGACACTGTTTAGCAGATAGCTTTGTACCTATAGGAATCAGAACATTCACTGGTTTACTATCCTGCATATTGAACCTTTGCAATATAGTCTCGACATACTTCCTTTGGTATAACCAGAGCTTCCTCTTTGCCCGATCTCTCTTAATTTCCATGCCCAAAATATAGTTTGCAACACCAAGATCCTTCATGTTGAATTTGGAGAACAGTTGGCTCTTCAAATCTTGGATAATTTCTTTGTTATTTCCAATCAACAACATATCATCCAATATTGTTCCTTTTTTTCGACCTCAACACCTCTTTTCCAAAAAGGAAGCGGTAACTTGGATGACCCCTCCCCATGCAAAGGGATATCTTCGGGTGGCACTGTGGGAGACATCATTGTCCACAGATGTCATCGATCCTCCTGACATTCGACCACAACAAAAGCTTTCATCTCACAATGGTATCGTACCTTAAAACCATTGCACTTTGATAAGATCCGTCGAAGACCCGTGCCACCGTAAGCATCTCTGACAACAATGCTTACACGGCAAGGTCCCAGCCAGTACATATGTGTACATGGCACAATGATATGCCATACCAGGATTACACATATGGGTACCACATTCCACCTATCGTCAAAGAAAAAACGCCCCTGAGGGCGTCAGCAGGCGTCATTAACAACCACTAGCATCACTACCACAGTAGTCGCACAAACAGCACACGTATTTGTCAATTTTGTTTAACTATCCATAGAATCACGAGCATCGGACATGCCCGCATCATTGAAATTTTGTAAATATGTTGTATATTTTGTCTTCTTGTAGGGGGTCCTTTAGGCTATGGTGATCTTGGAAACGGTGCAAGGTGTTGTCAATTCCAAAATACACGCAGACCTCTCTCTCTCTGTGTACGATATAGAAAGGAAACTATAATGTATTTCGGCTGTACATTTCTTCCTAGACCTCACACATTAGGGGGCAACTGTTAACACTGGAAAATCATACAGCAGAAGACGACATCAATTAATGTCGAGCCTAAGGATTTACAGTATAGGAATACATTATGGAATCAAGAAGTATTTAAAATCTCTAAGGTTATGAGAAAATCAGATTTGAACTAGTCATAAATGCTCAAATGCACACTTTATCCTTCGAGAAGAGTGCCTTCTGCGTGCCTTTTTGCCTGATAAGCGCACATTGCTAGAAATGGAAAAAAGTCGCTTTCCGGGACCACACCAAGCAAAGGACAGTTACTCCTTATGTGAAAGCCGCCTAAGGATAGCCACCCGCGCCTCCTTAGACATTATGTGAGCACACAAAAGAATATTTGAGCACACAATGGAATCACACCTCTCCCTTGGGTCACCATCCATCATGTACCAAGGGAGGGAAGGAGGATTTTAAGCTCACCTATATAAACCCACCAAGAGATGAAGAAATGGTGATCACATTGTTATGCTAGTCAAAGTTGCCCAAGAAACACCAACATTGTGTGTGACCCGGAGCTAGAGCTAAAGAGGACTCGATAGTTTGCTTATTCTTCTCTCTGTTTTATGCTATATTTTAATCATTTATTTGCTACTGGTTTATGTCATCTTTCACTTTAAAGCTCTCTTTAGTTAGCAATCAATCTTAATGACAAACTAATCAAACTACCTCAACACTTAATCGATCACATTCAGATCACCTAGGGTCCTAAACTTTAGGAATCACTATAAAAAACTCAAGTTCATGTACCCGAAATGAATTAACTAAGCTAATTGAGTGATAACAACTCAATTAACTCATTCAAGTTGTTTAGTGATGTGGAATTTTGATTTTCTATTAACTTAATTCAAGGGAAAATTAAATTAGGAATTTATTGTTGCTTTTTTAGCACTCCCTCACAATAAGAAAGGGATTATCAAATACCCCAATCATGCCTCCATGCAACTCGAATTTTCCTCTTAACAAAGATTTTGTCAAAATATCTGCATCTCGTTCCTATGTAGGAGTGTATTCGAATAACATGATCTTCCTCTACAAAAAATATCATATATGGTGATACTGGATGTTGATATGCTTGGATCAATAATGAAAAACTGGATTCTCAGAGAGTTTGATACAACTTTGATTGTCACAATAAATCACAGTAGGATCCATCATTTGACCAAATAACCCAAAAAGAATCTTCCTCATCCAGATAGTGTCACAATATGCTTGACTGGAAGCCATGTACTCTGCTTCTACTGAGCTGAGTACAACTAATCTTTGCTTCCTGTTGTACCAAGAATCTACTATTGACCCAACATTGAAAATTTATCTGATGTTTTATTCCTTTCTGATGGAATCCCTGCCCAATCTGCATCTATGAAGCCTTGCAGCTTCACTCCCTTTATCCGTATGTGCCAAATACTAAACTAAGTAGTGTCTTTGAGGTATCTCAAGACATGTTTCATCACCTTCCAATACATTTTGGTTGGCTTAGCCATTTCTTTAATAAGATGATTTACTACATAAAACATGTCTGGTTGTGTGTTCACCAAATACATAAGTGAACCCACAATATGCCTATAAATAGTAGCCTCCACTTCCTCACCTAAAGTGGCATCCTCATTCCTCCAACGGCCTACTAGAGTAGTGTCCATGGGTTTTCTACTCTCCATGCGTAACTTATTCAGTATCTCATTGGCATACTTGTCCTGAGAAACAAAAAGTTCCCCATCTCCTTTCCATAATTCCAAACCGATGAAATAATGCATAATTCCCATGTCCTTCATCTTGAATTAACTTGCAATATCCTCTTTGCAAGATTTGATCAACTTCCCATCACCGGTTAAAATCAAATATCGACATATAATACTATAATCAACAATTTACCTTAAACACTAATATGTTAAGGGTTTGCATCTTCTTCACTTTTGGTAAAGCCAAGCCTGGTGAAATAAGTTTCGGTCCTGGTGTACCAAGCACAAGGTGCTTTTTTCAATCCATACAATGCTCACTTGAGTCTGCACACATGTGAATCTCTATCGAAGGTCTAAAATCCTTTCGTTTTTTCAATGTATACCTCCTCCTCAATCACTCGATTGAGAAATGTTTTCCTCATGTCCATATAATGGATATTCAATACCATCTATATTGCAAGTGCTATTATTGATATGATAGAAGAGTACCTTGCTACTGGAGAAAAGGTCTCCTCGTAGTCAATTCCCTCCATCTGAGAGAACCCCTTGGCAACAAATCTGACCTTTTGTTTCTTGATGCCTCCATTTGCTGCTTGATTCACCTCGAACACACCAATGACTTGTCCTCTAGTCTTGGGACCACTTCCCAAATATTGTTTATGACAATGGAATCATATTCCCCTACCATGGCATCAACCCATATTGGTTGCTACACTTCTTCCTTGAATAAGGATGGTTATGTCTCTACTATCTCACTCATAAGATCCATGTAGATTGTGTATTTATATGGTGACCTTATATTCCTATGCTATGATGTGGGTGCTCCCACATTCTCTCTAGAATCAAGCAATAATCTGTCAGCTTCCCTCGTGCGCTTCCTTCCTTCTCTAGATGTCCCATCATGAGTGGGAGTCTGCACTCTCTAATCCTATGCTTGTCGCTGCTCCACAACATCCTAAGGTTCTTCCTTTGGATCCAAAAGCTCCTCATCCTCATCAAACTTCACATCTCTACGGACAACTGTCATCCTGATATTTTGAAGGCACACCCAATATTTGTGAGGTGTATCAGTATACCCCACAAATATGCCAAAATCTGTTGTTGGCTCTAGATTTTTCCTTGATTCCTTGGAAACATGATAGTAAATTGATGATCCAAAGGTCCTGATGTGTGACACATCTAGTTTCTTTCGTGAAAAGGCTTCTTATGGTGTACTCTTCCCAAGAATTTGATGAGGACTCTTATTCTGCAAATGGACCGCTATGTTTCATGCTTCATCCCACAAGTGCAGTGGTAGCCCTTGGTCATACAAAATTTCCCTTGTTGCTCCCACAATACTTTTTTTCTTCCTCTTAGCCACCCCATTATTTTGTCGGTTGTGGGGTGTTGTTAACTGCCATCGAATTCCTTCCTTTACACATAAATTTTGAAACTCATTTGACACATATTCACCACCATTATCGCTCTCAAGACCTTCACTTTCCTTCTAGTTTTTTTCTCAACAAGTGCTTTAAATTCAACAAACTTGGAGAATTTATGGTCTTTCTTCCACATGAATAAAATCCAACACTTACATGATAAATCATCTACAAATATAACATAATACTTGTGCTTGGTCGTGGAGGCTGTTGAGGAAGGTCCAAAAACATTAGAGTGGATCCTTTCAAGGATTGCATGCGCCTTGTTATCTTGATCATTGAAGGTGGCTTTTGTGTACTTGCACAAGTTACACCCTTTGCATGCATTTTTTTTCTCTAGTGCTCCATTGGGGAGTCCTGTGGTGATCTAATTCATGATATTAAAAGCTACATGATGAAAATTTCCAAGTCTTTTATGCCATATTTCAGAGACATCTCGGCTCTGCACCTTCTCCACCTTTGTGCACAAAGTGACACAATATGCCACATCCAACCTGTAGAGGTTCTTCATCCGAACCTCGATCTGCTTCACTTGTCCCATGGAGATGTGGATGCAATGATATATAATTAGTATAACATAAAGGCCCAACAACTAGAGGTATAATATACTCCTTTGATGGATCTCATCTAGATGATACCACACACGAATGATGATTCACTAGAATATATGTGATACATGTTATCACATTTCTAGTGTTAGCAAGGTGATCTAAAAGATGAGGTACCTGTGACGAGGGAGAAAGTACAATAGGTGTTAGGCACACACCTAGGAGAAGGTGGCGCTCATAATGGATTACACCTAACATTTTGTTGATCAAAGGAACATTTAATACCAACCTCCTTGAACTCACTAATGTCAAAGTAGTTAACGTGAAGACCAATTATTAACTCATCTCATGATTTTTGAAGGAAATATAACGAGACATCCTTATTATTACAAGGAGGTTTATAAAAAAATCATAAACTAATGACTTTTCCAATTCTCTTTCCTTTTATTTAATGTTCACTAATCCATGCAAAGATGTCTCTTCCTCAGATCAGGGGTTTGGTTAGTTCTTGGGTCAATAAATAACCCCACAATCATATATTTAGTGATATTAAAATCTTCAACTTATTCTTTACTAAAACTAATGATTAGAATTATCTAATCCAACCTCTATATTCATTTATATTTGTCAATTGACCATGGTAACAATTAATGGAGGCAGTAATGTTGTCAACGGATGTGGCTAATGAAAGTCATGATGGTTCCCTTGTGTATGTGAGATCTTCAAACAATATTTTAAATTCAATTAAATCATCTATAATATGTGCTTGTGGATTTTTATTTACCTTTATGTTTATGGTTTCTTGTGGCTCTATTGTGGGGTTGGCTTGTTGATTTGGTTGTAGGTTTTCAACCATGGTAATTGTGTTTAAACTAAATCTATAATTAAAAATATATATATTTCTTTAAAATTTTCATTTTTTTTCCACTAAATGAATAAATAAATATGAGACTCTCCTCTACTCAATGAACCTTTATATTAATTTGTACCATGAGGAATGCACGTTCTTTATGAGTTGGCGTATCTCACTTGGATACTAAATAGTGGCAAACCAGAAACAATGAGCCCTCACAAGCATTTTGTTTTAATATACAAAATAATGTTGATACATTTTTTGAAATCACATGTGTACTTTTATAAAAAAAAGAGTGTGCACATTATTTTTCCACATCATAATCCAACATGGAAGTTATTCAAGGGGTTAACCTTAAAAAAATGAATGCTATTGTGTTTTTAGTAATGCATATGCACTTCGAAAAAATATCACTCGCGCACTCTTGTTGCATAACAATTGGGTACCATCTCCATGCAAACACCCATTTGTAGTGTGGTTCGGTAATATACTGATTGATATGGTTAAAACATTAGTATCAATTGCAATAAAAAATATGAATAATATCTATTTAGTTTTGAAGTTAAGTCTTTTTTGGAAACAAAATAAACTTATTAGATAATCTGAATTAAGTGAACATAATGCTAAGAATCATATAATTCAATTATCAAATATTACATTGGCATAGTAAATAGCCATGCCTCAAAAGTATATATATAGAAAATAACAATATTATTGTATTTGAATTTCCAAATGACATCAAACTCACTCTAATGAGTGGCACTAACTCAAGCAATAGTTTACATGAAAAACAATTTCATCCTTCACTTAGATCCATGTTTCCCAGGGTTACCATATATTTTATATAGATACAATTATTACAATAGAATTTTGTAAAGGATCTCTATCATTACACATCTCTCTCTCTCTCTCTCTCTCTCTCTCTCTATATATATATATATATATATATATATATATATATATATATAAGTTTAACCTTTAATAGTAACATATTATTTTAATTCCACATAAAATTTGACATGCTAACTATTATTATCATAAATTATGGTGGTTAATCATTACTCACCATTGTGTTAATTTGTGGTGGTTTCCTTTGTGATAAGCTTAATAACCATATTCTATCATTAGCGTTAAGAATAACATAGAACCTTGATCTATCACAACCCTTTGTCATGATGGACTAAATATTGAGTAAGTGTGAGTGTCAAACATAAATAAACTTTGATACAAAGTGATACGTCATTACAAAACACAGTTTGAGGAGATGTGTTATGTCACTTGAAGAAAAAAATTGAGGAATACATCGCATGGATGAAAACATCAAAACTTGTGTTGTTCACATCTAGTAATGTGCACTGATGTAGTAGCATTCTATCGGGCTATTTGTGCTAACAATACTATTTTTAGCTTGGAAGAAAATATGAATTACAAATTTAACTTAGTGCACCCTATAAAGACTCAAAATTCAAAATATGGCATTCGTGTTTGGTACTATATACTTCGTAGAACTATTGCCGAAAATTTTTTTTTTTTTTGCCCAGATTCTCACAAGTGTAACCCGGCTTGCGTTTCCGCCTAAAGTGGTATCATTCCATTGCGTATTCATTATATACTTTTTTTCATACCTCTCCTAACATTTAGTTTTTTATTCCTTAAGTCACAACTCTCTTAAAGTTTAGAGTGATATAACTTAAACCTTGAAAACTTCCATGTAGCATATTAAAGAAAACTTTGGTGTGATGCATTGTTAAAAACCCATTTCATATGTATCACATGAAACAAAACTTTGGTGTTGTGTGATGTTAACACAAAAAGAAAGTTGATCACAACACAATATGTCACATGAAAAAAAGTTTGAAAATGTGTGACATAGGACATATGAAATTTTGATGTGGTGTTATATATCGTGGCCCAAGGCATTCTAGGTGTGACTTATTACATGGGAAGAAAGTTTTATTCCATGCAATATGCCACATGAAAGGAAATTTCTTAAATGTTCAATCTATCACATGGAAAGAAACTTTGACACAATGTAATATCTTGTGATCAGTTCAAGTTTGCAGAAAGATGACATGCCACATCCCTTTGTCATAATGGAGGAAAGTTTACAAAAGTGTAATTTGTAAAAAATAATGAAACTTTGAAGTGATGTGATATGCCATGAAAAAAGAAATTTTAATGAGATGTGATATGTCTCATGAAGAAAAATTGTGTGAGATATATCACAATTAATGAAAAATTCAACTTTTGTTATAGGTCATGCAAGAATAAACTTTTCTTCGATATGATAACTTGAAATTATAAAATTTGCAAAGTGAACCATAAATAACCTAAGTCAACCATGGTCAACCATAGTAAGCTAAAATCAACCATATCAAACCTTGTCCAACCAAAATAACCATGGAAAAACAAAGTCAACAATATGAATACATGATTAACCATAGTCATCCACAATTAACCATGGTCAATTAAATTAAATGATACAAATCATGGTTAGCTATGTTTAACCATAGAAAACCATAGTAAAACCAAATTCAACCATGGTTACCTAAAGTTAATAGTTGTAAAACATGGTCAACCCTACTCATTCATATTGGTGGAAAATAGTTGACCTTACTCAACCATGCTAAATGTCATAGTATGATTTTTTTTTGGGAACATCATAATATAACTTAACAATTGAGGAACATAACATAATGAAAAAACCACTGAGAAACATGGAAATTAAACCTCAATCAACCAAGATGAATGTTGCAATGATACATAACCATTAAGGACCATCACATTTTAACACATAATTTCATACACATTGTAATGCAACATAGCTCTTAAAAAACATTCCAAATTCACATGAGTTTACATACATGAATATCACAATGTGACATATTTATTAAGGAACATCACAATTTTGACATAACCCTATATGAATACCACAATTTGACAAAGTCATTTTCTAACATAGGAATTCCATAGATGTCAACTAAGGTTAGTATCACAAGCATCCTAACCATTAAGAAAGAATATAACAATTCGACATAGGTCAACTAAGATGTACATTAGAATGCCACATTATCCTTCATGGAGACCTTATATGACCATAGACTCAATTAGGACTATCCATGTGCACTAAGGCTTTGGTGTAATGTAATAGAAGTACTCTCAAAGTGAAGGAAAATTTGAAGAAGTTTGATGTATCACACAAATAGAAACTTTTATGCAATGTTAGGTGTTGTGATAAAAATAGCTTTTAATATTCAATACTACATGTCATGAAAAAAATACCCTCTAATGCAATATACAATTTCACGAGTAAAAGAATTTTTTTTGTACTTTTTTGCAGTGAAAAAAAACTTTTAAGAAATCCATTATTTGATACAAATTGAAACATCTAAAAATTATGAAAAACAAAAACTTATAAATGAATATTTCATCTTTTTCTAAAACAACCTCCTCCGTTAAATAACTTGAAAATATATATCTATAACATACATCATAATGTAAGAAAAATTAAATCCATATAATACAATACATAACAACAAAATTTATATCTATATGATACATCATACCATAACAAAATTTTCATACATACTATACAATGCATAACAATGAAATTGAACAACCATAAAATACAATAAATCACTACAAATTTTACATCTACCCAATACAACACAACACAACCAAACAAAATTTACATCTCATCAAAGAAACTTTTTATATCATTGCATAGACATTTATCTTTTTGTGTAACATGCTTAATAATCTAAGAATATATGTCTTCATATGATCACATGATTACAATATTCTTAATTTAACTACCGACTTTGAAAATAATAAATTTCAAATATTTTACTTTTATAAGAACGTACTTTTTACACTTAAGAAACCATTGTTAGTTATATTATTAGGAAAACATGAGAGTAGATTAATGAAATTTCTCCGGTTTCAGGGCTGTTAAAAAGACCTCCCTTGAATTCCAGACTCAGAAAATCGAGGTGAATAACGTGTCACCATTCACGATGGATTAAAAAACAAAGCGTATTAAAAAAATAAAATAATGTATTCACCACTTTACATATTAAAATATAAAGTTAAAAATTCCATAGTTACCAAATTCGAATTCGGATTCGGATTCGAATTCGATATGATACGATAAAAATTTGGATAAGATTTTTTCAATTCGGAAAAAATTCGATAGTATACATCTTTAATATTTAGCTATATATATTTTTTTTCTTTTAATATGAGATATTCTGACCATTTTCATTCAAATTCATTTTCAATTTTGAATAATTTCTAATAACTCTTGAAAATATAACAATATTAGAAACACATTCAACTAAAATTTTAAAAAACTACATTTCTTTTTCCTTCCAAAACTTAAATCTTACATAGCTTTTTGGTTTCAAAACTTATTTTTTCAAAATTCTTATCTAATAAATAAATACAAAAATCATGATTCTAAACTTATTAATTTAAAATTTGTCAAAAAAATAAAAATACAATTGAAATATAAGAATTTTCCAATTTTCCATTTGTTTCTGTTTCTTTTAAAAATATGTCTAAATAAAAACAATAATAAAATTAAAAATTAGAAATTTTCCAATTTGACAAATGTTTATATTTCATTTATTTAATTTTTAATTTTTAAATATACACAAATATCTATATATTCCAGCCTAAAACAATTTATACCCACGAATCTCGAAAAAAGCCATTCCTTTCCCAAAGCTAAAGAGTACCTTATCGTTTCAAACGGGCTCTCAAGCAGTCTTAACGTTTAACGTTCGGACGAGTAGCCAGTGTTCCTTTAATTTACAAGTACAATATTATGCAGAACACTCCAGTTCCGAGTGTTACTTTGCTTGACGAGGTTCCGTAATGGGAAAAACCGTAAACCTCGAAGAATTGAATCGAACCGTATCGAATTTCACCGAACACTTCGCCATTCGAATCGAACTCGCGAATTTCCGAATTTTTTATACCAATTCGGACGAATTTGGTAACTATGAAAATTCTGAATGTTTATATTAAATTTTTATTATTATTATAATATTATAATGGTATTTTTAAGAAAAGGACCCACTAACTGCACTCACATTAAATTGCATAAAAGGGACGTCTATTTAGTTTTTTCTGATTTCTTTCCATCTCAAATCGCAGATCTTTTGGCCATTGAAAGATGTGTGAAGCTCACATCAACGTCCACTCTTTATTTTTCTCAATCTTCTACGAACCCTACTTTGATTGTTAATGGAGGCATCAACCGTTTTTTACTTCACCACTATATCAATTGTTATCAACTTTGCTTTGGTGTTGTTTGTACTTGGGCCACCTTCGAAGAGGGTTGACTAGAAAAATTAATTCTTGATGTTGTTATTGATGGAGGCAAAGATATATAGATATGGAGAGAAAGCATGTGTGTTTGCGGGTGGGGTGAGATATTGAGATAAAGAAAGAGATATGGAGAGATATATAGATATTTATGAATGGGGGAGAGAGGGAAGAAGAATTATTGCACTGGACCCGTTGATTTCAATGTAGATGGTGATTTATAATCCTATTTGATTGCTTGCATTGAAGGAAATAAATTGAAGGAGAGGGGAGATGAGGAAGGAAGAGGGAGAGAAGGAGAGGAGTGAGTGAGGGAGTGAAAGGTAAGAGAGGACAAAGACATGGATTTGTAAGGGGAGAGAGGGAGGGAAGAAGAAAGACATATAAAGAGAAGTGAATCGAGAGAAAGTGAGGGGGGACTAAAAAGGAAGAGATGGAGAGAGAGTGTTTATGTTTGGGGGCAAAATAGAGAGAAAGAAGGAGGAGGCGGAGGGAGATATAGATATATATGGAGAGGCGGGGGGGGCGGGGGGGCGCGGTGGTGGGGAGAGGGAAGAATATTTCTTGGATTAAATGCATTGAATTCATGGTAGATGGTGGTTTCTAATCTTAATTGATTGATTGCACTAGATGCATTGATTTTAGTATAGTAAATGATTTCTAATGATATTTGATTTCTTACACTAGATGCATTGATTTCAGTGTATATGTTGATTTCTAATCCTATTTGATTGTTTTCACTAAATGCATTGATTTAAGTGTGGATGCTTTCTAATTCTATTTGATTACTTGGACTAAATACATTGATTTCAGTTTAGATGTTGATTTCTAATTCTATTTGATTGCTTGCACAAGTTGCATTGATTTTAGTTTAGATGGATGCTTTGAGTGGTTACCATCCTAATTCAAACACATAAACACACAAACCATTCAAAGCATCCATCTACATCGAAATAAATGCATCTAGTGCAAGAAATAAAATAGAATTAGAAATCAACATCTAAACTAAAATCAAGGTATTTAGTGCAAGAAATGAAACATAATTCATCCACACTAAAATCAATGCATGTAGTGAAAATAATCAAATAGGATTAGAAACCAACATATACACTGAAATCAATTCATCTATTGTAAGAGAATCAAATATCATTAGAAATCGACATTTACACTGAAATCAATGCATCTAGTGCAAGCAATCAAATAGGATTAGAAGTCACCATATACCATGAATTCAATGCCTTTAATGCAAGAAATATTAATCCCCCCGCCTCCCCCCCTCCATCTATATCTATATCTCCCTCCATATATCCTCCTTTTGTCTCTCTATATTATCCCCAAACATAAACACTCTCTCTCCATCTCTTCCTTTTCACTCCCTCTCACTCTCTCTCGATCCACTTCTCTTTGTATATATTTCTTCTTCCCTCCCTCTCTCCCCTTCCAAATCCATCTCTTTGTCCTCCATCTCTCCTCCTATCTATCCCTACCTCTCTCTTCCTCTCTCTCAATTCCTTTCTCTCCTAGCTCCCTCTCCCCCCCCCCATATCTCTCTCTCTCTCTCCAACCCTCTCGCTATCCCCTTCCCTCTCCCCTTCCATCTTTGTGTCTCCATTCTCTCTCTTACCCTTCGCTCCCTCTCCCACTCTTCTCCTTCCCTCTCTCTTCCTTCCTCCTCTCCCCTCTCCTTCAATTTATTTCCTTTAATGCAAGAAATCAAATAGGATTATAAATCACTATATACACTGAAATCAATGCATCCAATGAAAGAAATATTCTTCCCTCTCTCCCCCATTCATATATCTATATCTCTCTCCATATATCCTTCTTTGTCTCTCTATCTCACCCCACCCCCAAACACACATGCTTTCTCTCTCCATATCTATATATCTCTACCTATATCTATCTCCCTCTTCTTCCCTCTCTTCACCTTCCATCTATATATCTATTTTTCTCTGTCTCTCTATATCACCCCCAAAACATACACACTCTTTCTCCATATTTATATATCTGTCCCTCCCTCTTCCTCTCCCTCTCACTCTCTCTTCCCCTTCTCTACATATCTCCCCCCTTCTATCTCTCTTACCTCTTTCTCTCCTCACTCCCCCTCTCTCTCTCTCCACCTTTCTCTCTGCGTTTCTTTCTTCTTACCTCCTTCCTTATATATCTATATATCCCTCCATCTCTCCTTCTTTGTCTCTCTATCTAACCCCCCCAAACACACATGCTTTCTCCCTCCATAGATATCTATCTCTCCCTATCTCTATCTTTCTCATCTTCCTTCTATTCACCTTCCATCTATATATCTATCTCTCTCCATCTCTCTTTTGTCTTTCTATATCACCCCCAAAACATACAAACCCTTTCTCCATATTTATCTATCTCTCCCTCCCTATTCCTCTCCTTCTCTCTCTCACTCTTCCCCTTCTCTCCCTCTCTACCCTGTCTATCTCTCTTTCCTCCTGCTCTCCTCTCCCCCTCTCTCTCCATCTCCATTATCACACACTCCCTTTCTCTCCACCTTTCCCTCTTTGTTTCTTTCTTCTTACCTCCCTCTTTCTCTCCCTTCCTCTTTCCTTCTCTTTCACCCTTTCTCTCCCACTTCTCTTTGTCTCTGCCCCTCATCTCTCTATATTTTTCGATATCTCTCTCTCCGCCCTCCAAATCTCTCACTATCTCTCCTTCTCTCCTTCTCTTCTCTCTAAGTCTCCTCCTTTATCTCTCTATCTCACCCCCAAACATATACACTCTCTCTCCATCTCTCTCTTGTCACTCCTTCTCTCTATCTTTCCTTCCAACTCCATTTGTCTATCCTTCCCTATCTCCTCCTATCTCATCCTTCCCCTCTCTCCCTTTCTCTCCCTTCCTCTCACTCCCTCTATCTCTCAACCTTTATTTGTTCTTCCTTTCCATATATATCTACAATCAATAGATATCATGATATATTAATATATATTATAATATAACAAATTTAATATTATATTAAATTTAATATTGTATTAATCCTAATTTATTAAATTTATAATATTAATATTATAATATATTAATATTAATATTAGATTTAATGATATTTTTACATGGCATGATAACAAAATGTTCAAATATTACAACATTGTAGTGGAAATATTTATGTATTTAGAGATTTTAATATATCCACAAGATATAGTTTTCTTTTTAAATATTCATTTTACAAATACTTAATTAAAAGAAATATTAAAATATTTTAGAGCAAGATTTTTTATTGTGTGTTGAATTAACATTTTTAATTTATTTTACTAAATTGCATTGACCTTAGTAAAGAGTAATTAAGTTTAAAATTTTACCTCATATGGAATTTCTGAGATAACGAAGCTACAATACAATTATCTTATGAGTATAATAGCTATTTTATCATATAAGTTTAATAGTTATTTTATCATATAGGTTAACTTTGAATAACCATATAAAAAATTAAATTAATGTATTTATGAGGTACTTATCACATGTATTTATTTCTCATATTTATTTTTATTTTTATTTTGGCTAACATATGTTAAATCTCAATTTTGATGACCGTTACACATCATATTGGGAAATCTCAAGTGCAAAATCTCATCTTTGATGTTAGCCAGTGCAAAATCTCATCTTTGATGTTAGAATCTCTACTTTGATGATAGACTAACAGGGGTACACATCATACTGGGAAATCTCAATTGTAAAATCTCAACTTTGATGAGGGACTAACACGGTTACACACCATACTGAGAAATCTCAACTTTGATGATGGACTAACACAGTTACGCATCATACTGAGGTGTAGATATAATATTGTGTGTGTGTAGTTTTAGTTCCCAGATTTCCAACGTCATTAGCGGTATTTTATGGCTACTAAAAAACACTTTGTTCATTCATTCATGTATGTCTTCATTGATTCTTACTCTAATTTAACTATACTTAAACTAAACCAGAGTATCTACAACGTAGACCTTATTCAAATACAATATTTAGTTCATACTTTGCAAGATTCTTTGTTCATTTATTCATGTATATCTTCTTTGTTTCTTACTCTAATTTAACTATACTTAAACTAAACAAGACTATCTATGGCATAGCCCTTGTTCAAATACAACATTTATTTCATACTTTTCAAGATTCAATAATTAAACTAAGTGACAAGAAAATTAGCTATGTGACCTTGTTTATATTATAAGAAAACAAGAAAATAAATTAATAAAATTACTCAAGTTTCAAAGCTTTTAAAAATATCTTTTTAAATTCCAATAATGTGTCACCATTCATGATGATCTAAAAAAACAAAACATATTAAAAAATAAAATAATATATTCACAATTTATATAAATTTTAAATCTTTATATTATTTATTATTATTATTATATTATAATAGCATTTAAAAAAAATATTTACACATCAACATCAAAAATTAAAATTAAAATTATTATTATTATTATTATTACTATATTTTAAAGAAAATAACCCACTAAGCCCACTGAATTTAAATTGCACAAAGGGACGTCTATTTAGGTTTGTCTGATTACTTTCCATCCCAAATCGCAGAGACCATTCAAGCATTGACTGATCGCTCTTTTGGCCATTGAAAGATGTGTGAACATCACATTAACGTCCACTTTTAATTTTTCTCAATCTTCTACGAACCCTACTTTGATTTTTATTGGACGCCTCAACCGTTTTTTTACTTCACAACGATATCAACTGTTATCAACAACTCTGAAGTTGTTTGTACTTGGCCAAACTGCCAAAATTAATTCTTCTTGTTGTTGACCTCCCCAACGAACGAAAACTTCGTTGTTTACTGTTCGAATGACCAGACCCAAACGTTGTGGTTGAATTTTACTTTCAATTAATTAAAATTTACTATTATTATTAGGTAGATGTATTTTGTTGGGATTTGAATTTGGGATTTTTTTATTATTAAATATATACTTATTTTATCAATTCAAATTATCACTTAATAATTAATTGGTTGATTAAAGTGGTTAGATAAGCAGAGAAATGTACATACTTATTTAAGATTTTGATCTTGATTTTTACATTTTTATTAATTAAAATATATTTTTAATATGTATATGTTCTATTTTCTTTTGGATTTTAATTTGACTTACTAAACACATGTTCTTAAATATTAAGCCTATTCAAATTGTTACTTAATAATTAATTGGTTAATTAAAGTGAATAGATATGTGGAGAGATGTACACACTTACTTGTTTCATTTTTTTTTTGACAAGTATACACTCGTTTCTTCTCAAGCAAATACTTCTTTCTCTTCACAAATTAAGCTTGCATATTCACAACTCATTGTTTATATATATGAAAAAAATGTGTCAAACCTATAAATTCTAGAAAGAAAATATTGCAAAGAGTTTTAAGTGTACACTAATATGATCATATTTTAGTGCAAATACTAAGTTCCAAGAAAAGCCATATGGATACAGTATATAGAAAATTTCATTAACATGATAACTTATCAAAATATTACAACCATTGACTCCTAGTCATCTATAATGATCAAATTTTCATCAATAGCAATCGATTTAAGATCAAACATTTCAACTCCAACGGATTGAACCAAGTTTGCAATAGAGATTTTATGCTCACTAGGCTTGAGTGTCTCCTTATTGCACCACCATGAGAGTGACGACATAGCATGCCAATATTCATATTTTTCAATTGCAGAGAATGTTATATGTTTGTTATAACTACCTCCACGTGCATCCTTTGTGCCTTTGAAGTGCCATGTTCATGGTATGCAAACAATTATATATATATATATATATATATATATATATATATATATATATATATATATATATATTATTGAAACTCATCATCATATGTTTAAGGTAGTATTGTTTAATGCAGAGTTTGTTGATCCTCAAAGTTTCATGAGAGGGTGATAAGAATAATTTTTTTGTTGCCCTGTTTACATATCTAAAACACATTGGCCTTTAATGCAAGGAATTCAAACTGTGTAAAGAAGATGAAGGACTAAATGGGGACAATGCTTGGAAGAGATGATACATTTATCCTAGTTGTTAGAGATTATGCCTAAGCTCTTTGAGTATTACAGTTTTATTTGTCCTTTAGAACCAAAAAGAAGGCCAGAAAAAACCCTGCACTTCCACTCCTCACCCCTGATGATGTCATTTATTATTTGATAAATATGAGTTATAATTTTAGAATCTTAAATAAGTAAATATCAAACCATAAATATAATATTAAAGATGCAAAATGGTTAATACTGAAAATTATATCTATTAATATAGAAGAAATGATAAAAATATACCATTATCTTTAATTCATAATAATAAATTTGAGATTGAGAATCAAAGAAAAAAATTCAATTTCATTTCAATAAGAAACCCCTATTAACATAGTTAAAAATTTCAAAGATATATGTCCAAATTCACAAATATTCCACAATATACAAATTAATTCTGGATACTTTTGTGTAGACCTGTCTAGATGAACGGACAACAGACGATATCAAAATAACCTTCTTTAGCCGTGAGTGAGGCAAGCCTGTGTCAACTTGTCAGACCCAGTAGTAATCCTAAGCACTCCAGGTCTCTAAGTAGTAATCATAAGCACTCCATGTTACGAATTCAATTTTTCAATTGCAATGTTACTCTTTTCAGTAAGTAATTGCGATGTTACTCATAGCCTATACGATTGGGATGGTTTACCCCAAATTTGTAAAATTAACTTACATATTTGTAAAATTTTCCCTATGGTTAGCGGTTGTGCTCTTGAGCTGCGCCGAAATCAAAAGGTTCTGCCTCCCGGCCTTTACTACATCATGGCCACATCATATTCACTGCATTCGCTGGCGTGATCGTCACAGTTTGCCATGTATAGTAGTTAAATGGATATAAACTAGCAAGGAAATTGCAGAGAGGTGCAAGGGAACACTGCAAGGAGGAAGAATTATGTTGTGCTATCAATAAGATAAAAATGACCTTGATAGTTTGTTGAGCAAAAATTACTTGAGCTCGCATTGATGAGGCTCATTGACCTATTTGAGTAAAAGGAAATAGAAATGGTTGTCGATCCCTCTCAAACCTCTAGAAATTCAATTGATATTGGTTGCCACAAACTGAAGCTCGTGTTGATTAACGTCGCTCAAGTTTGAGGCATCATAAACCAAGATACCCAATATTAGTGCTACAAATTCAAATTGGGGATTATTGTTAATATAAAGAAAACCAATTGCCCGATTTTGAGAAACCAACACTAATCTCTACACATAAGGCTGCTTTAGGACTCCCTAGGAGATATTTCTCATAGCATGTGCTCATGGCTCTCTTCCAGTTCACGAATTCTCTTCAAGAGAATTCCAGAGGAATCCTCTTCTAGTGCTATAGAAGGAAGCCCTGTGACATGACTCTTAAAGATTGGCATACCGACATGTCCAGAAGTCAAGATAATGGTTCAAGATTCTTTTCATTAGTGTTGAACCCGGGTCTTTATAATTCAAACTCCAAACTTGAATTGTGTGATAATGCAACGCAAAGTTGCAAGCGACAGAAAAGGATTCGAAACCGAGATATTTTCCACTTCTCCATCCAAACCCTCACCTTCCTGCGCTCATACACATTTACCTTGAAAGGTATCATAAGTTGGCTTTTATCTTTATTTCGTTTCTAGCAGCCTGGAATTAGAAGAGGAAGTATAAGCAACCTGCAAAAGGAGTAATGGGTGCCATAAGGACTGTTTGCATTTTGGGTGTAATGGCGTTTCTTGGCATTTTATCCAATGTCGATTGTCACATGACTTCGACATCATGGAAGCCTAGTGCTCACTCGAAATCCCTCTCGCAATCAACTATGGAGAGGCAAGATTCTACGGTCAGCAACGTTCCCAAATATTTCAGTCGAGCGGAGGCGAAGAGAGTTTCGATTGCTCGTTGGAAGAACGCTCAGTGGCCACGATAATAAGTGTGGGGATGCACGTTTTTTTGCAATTCGAACTACGGAGACTAGTTTTTTTTTTTTGAAGTGTGTTTTGTTGGTTTGTTTTTGGGTGCACAGGTCCCGTCGAATGGCCGTTTATTCTATGTTACAGACTATGGTGCCGATCCAAACGAAACCACAGATAGCACCCAGGCCCTCTTGGCTACCATTAACACGGCCTTCCAGGTACCTACAAACGGACACACTATGTTCGGTTTACCTGATCTCGAAGGCATCGAGATTCATTTGGAAGGGGGAAATTATCTCATCAGCAGACCTTTCCGGTTTCCTGCAAGCGGAGGCGGAAATGTTTTGGTGATCAAATGAAATCTCTGTATTTATTTTTGTGTATCACATTGTAGGTTTCCCTGAACGAATTACTAACTAATTCTATGTACACAGATTCACGGGGGCACTCTGCGGGCTTCTGCGAATTTCCCAAAGGATTAGTACTTGATCGAGCTATGGTCCTTGACTGGAGCAAAGCTCAAAGGAAACCTAAATGGCGAGGAGCTCAAGACCACCATCACGACCATGGACTCGTCTGCTGGTTACTCATACGAATATGTTACTCTGCGGAATTTGATGTTGGGTGCGAATTTTGCAAGCGGGGGGTATTCTATTTTGCAGGTTCTTTACGCTTGTGTGGTATAATCTGCACGGTATGGACGTGACCGACATTGACATATTATCTGTTACTTACCATGCCGGTTTTCTGTGGGCATGCAGTAAACGACGTTAGTACAAACGGAGACCACACGTGGTAAACTTTGATTAGAGCGAAGGGCGATACGGCATTCTTCCTATTCGCTGGAGTGAGCAGTGTTTGCTCAGCCCACTCCCGCAAAGAAAACGCCTCCAGCGTAAATATACGCCATCATTGATTTATTATCAAATAGTTCATGAACGATATAACAATAACTTCTTTGTTGAGTGGACGTGTTTCCAATTATACAACAATCATTATAATCATTCTTAACTATAAACTTTTGTGATGTATTTGCATGAAAAATAGAGGCTGAAGTTATATGGAGTCTACAGATGTTTATATGTAAAAGAAAATAGAGGTGGAGGTATGGACATTTGACGTTTAGAGGTAAAGATATGGAATGTGTAGATGTTTAAAGGTGAAAAAATCAAGTGAGACATCAAATTTGTATATGAGATATTTTGTTTATAAGATAAGGGATTTATTTTTTAGAGGAGATTTTAAATCTAAAAAAAGTATATATTTTATACTATCTCGAAAAAAACATACATATTCTATACCATCTCGAACAGGTGACTTCTTAAAAGAAAACACATAATTCCTAAGCAATTTAAATTGAAAATGTTTTTAAAAAATACTAATCAAATTATTCATAAAAATACTGAACCAACATAATTTTGATGCAATTTTGATTTTCCATAATCATTAACATGGCTGGATTTATAATCTAATCCAGTACTTCCTACCGAACCTATATCTTGTGGTACATTTTTATTTTTATATTCCTGTGTAGTATCAATCAATCACGAAGCAATTCCATGGCAGACTGTACAAGGGATTGAATGGGAAGGCGGTGCCTGCTTAATCCCATACTGCCCGAGAATGTACTGTAACTCTCCAACTCCAATGTCGTCTCCAGCACTCCCTTCAAAGCCACCTCCAATTCTGACCTCATTACTATTGTGCCTCTGTGCATCTGCATCACACCGATCAGAAGCTCAATGCTAAATCTCCTGATACTCGGAACTTCCTTAGATGGACGCGGGTGTTTCTGGAAAACCTCCAACAATTCCAAAACCAACGATCTATTTGTTACAGCTCTCCATTCTTTGAAAACGTGATTGAAATCCGATTTGGTCATAAACTTGACGATCTAAGTTGCCAGTCCTATGGCTGCTTCCTGATGCGCGCCCCGTTTCTCTATTGAAAACTTCAAAACCTGAAAAGTATAACAAAAACACTTTAGTGGATTGTATGGAAATTAATTTGGGGATTGACGTTTTGAAAAGTACTCTACCTAAGCTGCAATGGCTGTGACTTCACGCAATTCCGCGTAATCTGTTTCAGTGTATGAACATAGATTCCGAAGAATTCTCGCTGCATTTATCCCCTAAATCTCGTTTTCCAGCACAGACATCAGCTTTACGATTATATTTGAGTCATATTTGCTTCGACCATGCATCTTAAGGCTGATTATTCTTCGGCAGTTGTGTTTACTTTCGAGAGAGAGAAGAGCCAGAGCTTCTCCTGCCTTGCTCACCAACTTCGTCATCGTCGCAACGTATTGGCCTTCAGTAGCAGTTCTCTCCATGAAAAACATGGAGAAGAGATCACGCAAAACTCCGCCAATGCTCCCGATGCTTTCTCTGCCCGCATCGTCCAGTGCAACACTGGTCAGCGTGTCGATGGCCAGAATTTGCAAACCATTTGTTGATATTTCTCTATAGTGGAGAATGTCTCTGAGATTGCTTATGGAAAATACTATGTCGCAAATCTCCTTCCTTAAAATCTTTCCTGTGAAGCCTGTACTGCTTGCCAACATTCTTAAGAGGTTCACAGAAAGCTTGAAAATCTTGATTTATGATTTGGGGGTGTTGGGATTTATCTCTGCGAGGCTTATAATATTCGGAAGAAGTTCTTTGCTGCTTCCAATTTTAGCGCAGTTGACATGGTATTTTGCCAAGTTTTTCAGTATCTGAAGCCCCAACAGGCTAAAAAACGAGTATTCGTATTCACTTAACCATGGATCCCCGTACTGCCTATGCAGATTACACGTCTTGGCAAAATCTCTGGAATGGATTTCGATCTACTTGCTATCATACAACAAAGAGGCTATGGACTCCATAGATCCGGCGATGGTCGCCACCCGAATACAATTCCGGTTTGTTCTCACCAATTTGGTGATAATCTCCACCGCTGCTCTTCGAATCTCCTGCTCGTGATGGTTATTCCAATTCAGCATCTCGATCAGCCTCTCCACCATGTCGCTCATGGTTCCGATCGCCCTCAACGTCTCTTCCGTAAATCGATCACTGTTAACAAGCGCGCACAGAATCCGCGTCCCCGTTCGCTGTCCATGGCCCTCGTTGGACTGCACCAGCTCCACGCTGTATGTCACAAAATCCATCTTCAGCCCGTCAAAAACGCTTCCTTCGATGCACAAAGAATACACGACATAGAAAAAAACGGCGGACGGTGTGCAGCTCAGAGGCATCAAAACCGTATTATTCGTTCACCTCGTTGAGCAGTTTCATTGTGACGATCTTCCGTTGCGAGTAAGCCTTCTCCAACAGAAACAAAAGAGCTTCGACCAGGGCCAGGCAGTAGAAAATATCAAGTGCCAATTTCCGATTTTTCTTATGTTCATTGCCCAAAATGGGGCCGAAGTTCTGCCCGGCTAGCCGAACGAGAGACATTACGACGCATGTAGAAGCCGCGAACAATTGCAGCCAGAAGAGCAACCTGCTCACATTTTTGGATATGAAGAGCCACCCAGTATAAGGCACCAATTTAAACTTAGACGTCGACCATGTTCTCTTCAAAATTCCATGATCATCGACACCTTCAGTACGCTCTGCAGATGACCGACCATTTTCTTCAATCCGTCGGCTCGAATTTGTGTTACCAAGAAAACATCCGCAACATAGCCTTAAGATAGACGTGCCGCCATTATAGAACCTGTTGCTCATCCTTATGGCGTCGTCTCTAAGAGTCGCCACAGACAGTGTCGTCTCGTGTTGCCACTCAAGCTCGCCGCTACGGCTAAAGATTCGAGTGCCTTCTATCAACAATATAATGGTCACGAAGTAGAAGTCCGACGTGTCTAAGACTATCGCGAAACCTCCAAGGAGAACGACTGTGGCCCAGGCGAAGGCCAGGGTTCCGAGCCCGGTGGTGGCTTTCTCCAGAATGGCAAGCCTGAGGGCAACTATAGTAAGTTTCTTCTCGGGTGCTGCAGCCTTAGGAGACATGATCATGTCCACACCACACGCCTTTTCAGAATCTCCATGGCCGCCTGGGTAATGGTTGCTGCCGCTGTTGCTCGTAGACTGGAGCGTTTCCATTCTTTCAACCAGCGATTCGAAAGGCGAAACCCATTTATGATTGTCGTCTGGTCCTGGTGAAGGAGCCATTACGGAGACCACACGTGGCAAACTTTGATTAGCGTGAAGGCTCCCGACATTTTCCTATTCGACTGGGTGACGGTGTTTTTCTGTTACTCAAAAGCATATAAGCTAAAAATATATTACTAACATTAATTATACTTTTGAAATTGTAGAAATACGGAAAGGAATTAATGGAATTATACTTTTAAATTACAGAAATCTAGAAAGGAAGTCTCTAAATTTGTTTTTCTAAGTGGGTAGAGTTAGATACCAACACTATTTACCTATATCATTGTGAGTTGCATGACTATGAAAAATAAGCTGATGAACCGGGATCCCCAATCTTCTCTTCTCATATTTCCAATTGACAAATATGTTATCACATTTGAGATCTTTCAATTAAGAATAATGGGTGGGGGATGGTTGTGAGATAAAGTAGACCACGCAAGATTTGAAGGGCTCAATTTTTTATATGAAAGTGTCCCACTGACTTGTTATTTACACTTTAATATCTTAATCTTAAAACAAAATCGATCGACAGCCTCGTTTATTTCCTGATCAATTTGCATTAACCGTGAAATATTATGCCTTTTTCTCAACCATCACAACAGAAAGTTATAATAACAAATTCTATTATATATTAAAATGTTTACTTACTCTTTAAGCGTTCCAGATGTGAACATCTCTGTGATAAATTGATGTTTTTCTTTTATGTATCTACCCATGAAGTGTAGAACTTCAAAATGTTTTTTGTGCTTTAAAGTCCTAAGCAATTGCACTTCACAATATAATCTATCCAAATCATCGGGTGTTCGGAGAACATCATTGAGTTTGACTTGGTTCCAAGCTACTTCCATTCCATCTATTTCATCAAAAGCATTCGAGTTACGACCATTCATATTTAAGGAACACCAATCCGGGTCATGCCCTGTTCTTGCTTTGCCTAAATGCCTAACTATTATTTACACATTATCATAGAATGTAATGCATTATCAAACACAGGTATCGACCTTACAATGAAGGAATTTAATTTTGTATGTAGAATGACATCCTATGTGTCAAATTTGAATGATACTTATTAGATGTCTTATTTTCTTTTTTTTCGCATGGACTAACGGCTTCACAACCCTTTTGTTTATAATATTTTCGAAGAAATAAAATTTAATATAAATAAGATCGATAATATAAATAATTATAAATTAAAATATTAAAAAAAATATTAATTATTTGGTTTTTATATCTTTTTAAATTTTTAATATAATAGAATATAAATTAAATTAGTTTTAAATCAATTACAATCAAAATAATAAAATAATATTATCATATATGAATAATACTTATATATTAATTTAAAACCATAACAATTCATATTACTAATAATAAAAAATAAATATATTAATTAAATATAAATAGAGATAGAAATATATTTATATTTTTATATATTTATTTCGTCATATGAGTATCTAACATTTTTTCCACATGGCGTAGACTAGATGGTGATGGAGTGTACTGTTAAGTCACTTCGTGATGTAAATGTCACTAGTTTGAAACTATGTGGGAAAAAATCCAGTCATGTTAAGAGTTGGTGTGGCCCAGGCCAAGTGTGATCCCTAGGTGATTTTGAAGGCTTAGATGCCCATAGGTCGTGGTTTCTCAAGCCGCAGGTCAAGGCTAAAGTAATCTCTGATGAACTCAAATAAAATAAATAAATCTAAGCCTCCAACTTTCCATTTTATACATAAAAATTTAAAAAAAAAACATTAAATATATGAAATAGAATGATTATATATATAGTCAGCCAAAATTATTTCATTAAATTTCCATAAAAACAAGGATTAAAAAGATGTCTCCACAACCCTCTTTTCCTCATTCTGACTAGACTTGTTGGAATTGGGGGCTGAAGAATGCCACAGGTAAGCTTATTCATGCATTATTTCTGCCAGGCTTTGAAGCCATACATTTCTTAAGGGAAACAAAAAGGTCACAAAAAATAACACAAAAACTAACAACAACATATCAAGGAGGGGGATGGGGAGGGAGTACAGGGGGGGCTGCAAAATAGCCAGCACGTTCATGCATATGGAAATCAATATGTTCCACCCGGGCTTCCAGATTGTGGAGGTGGTCATTTGTTCGATGGTGGCTCCATCAGAGGCTATCCAGTTGTTCCAATATCTTGTTCTAGTTGTGTTGTTTATCATTCATATATGTAACCAATTCATTGTGATCTTCATACTTATGATCATGAATGATGTCCATATTGACCTGTATACCTCTTAGTTGCTTTGCTATGGAATCTAAGGAAGCTGGAGCCATAAAGAGCGGTCCAGATTGTGAGCCACTTCACCCTCTCGTTCCAAGCCTGCAGAGTTTCCAGAAGAAGAGTTGTGGCTATGAGATGGACGACCTGCATTAAAGTGATGGCCACCCCCATAACGAGGCCTCCCTCTTTGGTGCAAAATTTATTTCAACGCTAAAGAACTAAGGGATGGGGTGTTTGAGCACCCCTCAAAACTCCTTCCAGAATAGAAATGAGAAAAAACACCAGAAGTACAATAAGACCTGCTAGTCTTGAAAATGACAGAAACCACACCAAGGAAGGTTCAAAAATGGGCTGATAGGGACTTCCCCAAAGCCAAACGAATTCCTAGAAAAAACACGTCCTGGAATTCCACAAACCCACAAATGAAAAATTTTACTACCCCATTGTTATGAGAACAAATCCACAAAACACCGACCCCGAAAAATGAAAATTCAAACTACTGAAAACACTTGAGGGAGAATTACGGGAATTTTGAGGTCTAAAATGGGCCTCCTAAGAAAAATGTACAACAAAAATAAAATTTATAAGAACCAATAGGATTCAAGATGATGATGTCAACTATGGGGGATGAATCACCATTTTTGGAGTAAAAAAGTAAAAGTATTAAAAAATAATAAAATAATAAAACTACTTTTTCAACTCTTATTTTCAACGTATCTCTCTAATGTTTTACTAATTTTTAGTGGGAGTACTCGTTGGATGCAAAATTGAATTCCTCATCCAAGGAGTACCCATGTTGTATACTTTCGATGGACCTTGCTACACGAAAAATGAGAAATACATGAAAAACATGTTTACAATAACGTTTTTAATATATTTCTCATTTTTCATGTTGTAGTGCTCATCGAAAGTATGCAACATGAGTAATCCTTGGATGGGAAATAAAATTCTACATACAACGAGTGTTTCCGCTCGAAATTTGAGGAAACCCATAGGAAGATAAGTTGAAAATACGAGTTGAAAAAATAGTTTTTCCTTTTTTCCCTCTAAAATTTGATGATGTAATCAAATATTATTTTATTATTTCCACTATTACTTTATAATTTCCTTAGGAGGCCCATTTGAGACCTCAAAATTCCCCTAATGAAATGGACAACCTCTTAGATGAGAAACAGACGTAGGTGGCCACTAGAGACGTGATAAAACAAGGGCACCAACAAGAGCCAGACTTGTGAAACCTAGGATTGTAACTGAGAACAAAGACACAATGATGATTTCTTAAGACTTGCATGCGTAAGTTACATAATTCAAAAGGGTCCCCTTCACAGAAATCCTAAAGATTGCTCGAGGGACAAAAGACAGACACCCTAGACCAAGAGAAATAGTAATCCAGGGTTAAATTCTCATTGAGTGAGAAGAAGACCATCATGAACCAAAAATTATGAATTGGGCGACAGTGGCGAAGCTAGCTGTTAGATGTTAAGCCAAGAACCAATTCACCGCTCCAGAATTTTCCAGGGTCCCAAATACTTGTCTAAATGTCAAACACATTCCAAAAAAATGCAAACCAGTCTTCCACTGTGCTATGCCTACAAAGCCAATACTCAGGCGAGTGCCCATGGTCCCCATCACACTCTCTGCAATGCTCCCTCCTCCCAAAATTGATCGGGCGAACTTCCAACCATGAAGTGAATTCTACCTTCCCTCTTAACATAACCGAAGTACCTTATGAATTCTCCTCCGGACGTGTGTAATTAATGATGGAGCCACTCATTAAGATAAGCATGTGTGTCACGTGGTGGAGGGGGAAAACCTTAAGGACCGCCCATTTAACATTTGTCCGCCCTATCGAGGGTGTATATATATATATATATATATATATTTCTATTTTTCGTATCAACTAAATTCATTTTAAATAATAAAAAATAGAAAAAAAATATTATTTTAATATTCAATCAATTTAATCTATTTACAATAATATATAAGTATCACTAAATTTATATTTATTTAATATAATTATATAATTTTGATTTGTTTTACACACTTGGTCATCAAAATAATATTAATAAAAGGTAAACATGAATATTTATTTGCTCACATGAAAAGTTCTTTGCTTTATATCATATAGAGTTTCTTAAAAAAATCAAATGTGAATAATTAATTTGGATAAACTAGCACACCCCGTGTGTTTTACGATATGGAATAACTGCCTCTCGTAGATCCTTATCTTTCAAAATGCAATCGTTGACTAACACCTGCGGGTTTTGGTTTAACAAAAATCGTGATTCCCAACAAGTGGTATCAAAGCGTAGGTCGCAAATTTGATACACGCCTACCTTGCATTAGGGGGGAGATTGTTGGACATTAGATAAACCAACAATCCCTGTGTGTTTTGCGAAATGAACTAACCGCCTCTCGTGGATCATTATCTTTGTCGATACAATCGTTAACTAATACTTGTAAATTTTAATTTAACAACAATTGTGATTCCCAACATTAAAAACATTAATATAAAATAAAATATTTTTTTTTCTTAATCATTGATCCTTAATCTTCTAATTTGAAACAATTGTAAACATAAAATACACATGGAATGCCATTGATGGAACGTCCAAAGGCTCCACCCTCTCAATAATTGCCTTTCACTTATTTTGCAAACACACTTAAATGATGTGCATGTGGCAAATAAGAGGAAGAGTTTTGATAGGTAAGAGAATGATCTTTTTCAAGTGTGTTAAGAAAAAGATTGTATACAAATTTAAACTGTATTTATTTTTTTGGTAGGACAATGATATTTTTATTATAAAAACTTCGTATAACGAGCGAAAAGATAATTTTAATCTTTAAAAATAATATTTTTATCAAATTTATTAATATAAATATGGTTATAAACAACAATATTAACAATAATTTATTAACTCACATTTATGTAAACTTTTTTTTTTTTAAATATATGATTTATATTATATAAATTTCATATTTCTATATATACAAATATTCTTGATTTTAATTTTATTAAAATTTTGATTTAATCTTATAGAATGTCTATGAAATATTTTAAATTTAGTGAATATAGAGAGTTTAGATATATCTTAAAAGTAATTATAATTTTTTTCCTTTTAAATTTAATTAAAGAATATTATAAAATAAAATAAAATAAAAATATTTTGATTGTGAAATGAGTTATGGATAAGTTATGGTATTGGCCCATAGTATTATAACAAAACTTATTAACTAATTAATAATATTCATGGTAAAGTGAGGATGAATATTCATACTTAAGAATCTTATGATATTGTAAGTTTATTGTAAATATTAAGTTTTTATGTGCTTATTAATAAAATTTAAATATGGTTAGGAAATCATTACTTTAACTTATATAGTGAAATGAATCTTAATTTATAACTACTATTTATATGTTATATATTTTAATGCGATAGATATATTATGATTTTCTTTTATCTAAAAAAAATGTTCATAATTTTATTAATAAAAACCAAATTACAATATAACAGGGTTAATGTTATTATTCTATTTAGTACTATTAGTTTAGCATTGACCAATACAACTTAAAATGTTTAACATTGAAAAACAAATATTTATTTTTCAATATTATTGCAAAAATCAATTTTCAAACATTTGATTGAACCATATTTTGAAGGTCTTATTGTAGCCTTTGCCCCATGTGAATAACTGCCTAGGATTTCTAGGCCATACTTTTTAAATGTAGTTGCAATGTGTATGCCATGAATTTCATATATTTGTGAAGTCATTTTTCATTGCTAAGTTTCATATGAAAACAAATCTAAATTAAAATCTTTGAAAATAGCTCATACTCACTTAAATAACATATTTACCATCAAATATTACCCACCGTAAAATTTGCATAAAAAATGAATAAGAATAAGATTAAATAAATATACTTACTAAGAGTTATTGCAAATCATTAGTTATGTGTTCTTTCTCTTTAATGAATAAAAATAAAAATATAAATATGCACTAGTAATTACTACCCACTAAAATTTATACAACTTTTTATCTTTTAAAAATTAAATTTTCTATTTTATATATCAATTTACAATTTTTATAAAAACATAATTTCCACTTAACTAAAAAATTAAAAAAAAACAAAATTCCCACCAAATCGCTACTAATCTAACCCGAAATTAGATGTGGGTGGATAGATGTGGGTCTCAATCCACTCTCATCATAATGTGTTTTGGAGTTTTCTCTTTCATTTTGGCTTCTCTTGTTTGTGGAGGCTACGCGTTTTCAAAAAGCTAATGTCTTCGCAAACAATTAATAATACTCTTTTTAAAAGTTACATGCGATATGATATTATATGAAATTTGATATTACTTTATATCCGAGTGTACTTAGAAATGTGATTATTAAAATATATATGATTTTACTTTATATCTTATCATTTTGGTTTCTCTCGTTTGTGGAGGCTACGCGTTTTCAAAAAGTTAATGTGTTAGAAAACAATTAATAATACTTTTCTTAAAAGTTATATGTGCGATATGACAGTATATAAAATTTGATATTATTTATTTGGAAATCGGAGTTGTCCAATGAGATGGAGGAATTGTTTGGATGGTAAAAAATGTCGGAATTTGGGCCAAAATAATTTAAGAAATCTTACAGTAACAGTGTTTGAATCATGATTTTGATAATGGAAATGGATTCAACATCATCAAAAACGTGTAAGACACTCAAAATAGTAAAGTTTGATAGTTATAACCTGGATTTACAAAAATCTTTGCCAAATTTCCTTAAAATCTTACCAAATTTCCATTATTTTCAAGACAAAAAAGCAGTATAATTAAACTACGACCTTAGAAATCTGATTATTAAAAATATATATAATATTACTTTATATCTTAGTGTACATAAAAATCTTATATTATTTTTTGATTAATATTTATTAAAAATATATATATTTATACATATACATCGTAGGTTGAAGTTTTTGAATGTTGAATATTTTTTTTTTATTATTTACACAATGTTTTTTACATATAAATAGTGTTCGTTAGAGTTTAGTTCTTTTAATATTGGATAATTTTTTTATTATTTAGGTAGAGTGTAATATTCTTTGTTATTCTTATATTATTTTGAATTATGGGAGGCGTTATTAATTGTTTTAATTTGATCTTCAAAGTCTATTAGGAACATGGTGTTACAATTTTTTTTTTTATTTTTTTAAATTCATTGAAATCCAAAATAAATATTTGTGGTAAGTTTGTCGAGAGTTTTTTGACAATATAAATTTGATCTCAATTTAACTTTTGAAATGAAATTTATGACCATTTAAATTTTAATCAATTATATCGTGCCCAATCAACAAGGTACTTCTACATGGCATCCATGTGTGACCTACGTGGCCCTACCATGTCATCTCTAGTAGTTATGCTTCACTCATAGTCCCTATGTGGCAGCCATGTATCCTTTACCTTATCCCAATGGCGCTTGCCACGTTAGATCAAGTTTGTGGGTCCCATTACGCCTGACCCATTTGTGTTATGCGACAATTCTACATTATCTCTAGCTCCATGCCAATCCAGGTTTTCCGGCATTATCCATTGTTGAAACACCCCTAGACCCGCGGACCTCAGGATTACTTAGTTACGTCGAGAGAGATCTGGCTCAATAGACATCTAAGACACCACAAGAGTGTACATTGCATACCAACCCCCAATTCGGGATTCCCTGAATCTCGCTTGCGCTCAATAAAATGTGGTCGTAGCCTCATCCATGACTCTACGCATGTGGGTGAAAGCATGGAGTTGGGTTACACTTTTTGGCAAAAGAGGGTGCGTTTAGGTGGAAAAAGTGATGGCTATATCGAGGCTTTATTAAGCGCTTGATTGACCTCCTTAGGCGCTAAAAAAGTAGCTCGATCGAGGGTTAAAAACAAACCCTCAATCGAACTTTATGGCTCGATTGAACTTTAACTCTTGTTTGAGCTATTTTTTTATTAAATACCCCACCCGTAGTCTGTGTGCGCCATTTGCAAGGACTGTGTGTAATTTGCGAGCTCGACCGAGAGTGTGAAGGTAGCTCGACTAAGAGTATCAGAGCTTGAGTGAGCAATTTAGGCATGGAGTGTTCAAATCAATCTCGCCAAAAACCCCGCCAATGTCCCAAAGACTCAAACGATGGTAGGTATTCTATCTTTTTTTTTTTTTTTTTTCTGATTTAATTTTTTTGCAAAATTAAACAAATTAATTAAAAAAAATAACAACCATACAAAAACCATGAAAACCACAAAAAACCCTTCAATAGAACTTGGAAAATCACAAAACCAACCAAGAAAACCACAAAAAACCATAAAAAAACCTCTTCAAAACAACTTAGAAAACCACAAAACCATAAAAAAACCTTGAAAACAACCTAGAAACCACTTGGAAACCACTAAAAAAGCTATAATTCAGGTTTTAAATGTTTCTCTTACTTGCAATATTTTGTTTATTAAATGCATATTTTCTAATTTTGAATGGTAAAACATTTTTTTTCCAAATATTTTAGGTTTTAAAGTTTTTCTTTAGAAATTTTATGAAACAAATTTCAAATTTTTCAATTTTTCTTGTTATTTCTAACAAATTTGACAAAAAATATACTCCAAAAAACACCAAAATAGAAAACAACTACAAAACTATAACCAATGAATAAGTAAATTAAAAGCTTGAGATTGACCATGAATATGGTTGCTCATAATGAACCTCTTTTAATAAAATAAAATATTTTATTATTTTAAATTTAAATTAATTTATATGTTAAATATAAATATATATATAACATAGTTTAATGACTATTTAACATAACATAAAATTATTTAACATACACACATATATTATAACATAACATGTTACAACATAACCATAATTATAGTTCATAACTATATAACTATATGTATTTAACTAAATTATAACTTAGTCATGACATCACATACACACACACACACACACACACACACACACACACATATAACATAGTTCTATACCTATCTAGTTCATACCATAATTATATAACTAGATATAAAATTTAATTATTATATATATATATATATATATTTGACATAACATATGTAATTATATATATAACTAACATAATGTAACAGGTATTTTGACTATAACGTAATATAACAATAACTTTTAACATACTATAACTATTATATTTATACATATGTATATGTTCATGTTCATATATATGTGTGTGTGTGTGTGTGTGTGTGTGTGCGTGCACGCGTGTGTGTGTTCATGTTTTGACAATGCATCATTGATAGATACATTAAATCCATCATGAAAAATGCATTTAGTCTAGTGAATAAAAGCATTTAGACTCTTTTCTAATTTATACTATATCGTTTCATTATGTAGTGTGTTGTACAAGAAACTTTGTCTTCATGTGCATGCACCTAGTATATTTTATGTTTTAAAGTCAAACATTATGAACTTAAAGTCTATTGGAGTATTTGGTTGGCATGGAATTTTTTTAGCTTTGTAAATATGTTTATTTCAATTATATATGTGTGTGTGTGTGTGTGTGTGTGTGTGTTATGAATAAAATGCATTATTTAGAAACGAGAAAAAGTGTGAACGTAAATTTGATCACTTCTTTTGATTGTGTTTACATGGAACTCAATACTTTGGTTGATAAATTATCAAAAAATGGGCTCTAAAATTTAGGACTTCATTCTATATTATTTTGCTTGAGTTTAGAAATAGTTTCTTTTGTCAACATTCTTTCTACGTCAACATTTTTTTTCTTGGATTCGTTTATATGTATTATATGTAATATTTTTGTATTATCTTTAATACTTTATTCAACATTTTTTTCTTGGAATAGTTTATATGTATTATATGTAATATTTTGAGGCATCCCATATATGCACCCCAACTGTAAGTCATCATAGTGTGAGGGGTTCTGTTATACGTGGTTGGGTTCATGATAGATCACATAGCCCACTGAGATTTCATATTCCATTGATAGATCCCGCCTCTAACACTAGTCAAAGTGTCAGATGTAGTGTTTCTGTCTTTTTTGATGATCATGCTACCTCTAGTGGACTTTCTTCACCTATTTTAGGTACACCTTCTGCATTTTTAAATCCTCTTTAAACTTTATGTGTTTATGACTCGAAAGTTTCTTTAATTTTTAAATTTTCTTCAACTGATGTGTTTGAATTTAATGTATATGCTATTATTCTTCTCGTTTCTTAATTATATATCTTAAATTATGTTTATTATTTGCAGGCCCTCAACATGTCGAAGCTAAGGATTAGAGTGCAACAATGATCCCTCTGTGGGGTAATGCTACAACTCATATCATATTGGAGGATGTTACAACTCGTCATACATGGATCACAAAAGAGATAAGTAACATATCTGCCAATTCACCAACTTGTCATAGAATTTGTCCTTGATGATGGAGGACATCAATAGGTTGATCGATACATACTAAAGGTTGGGCCCATAGAGACACCTCCTACAGTCCATACATAGATTAGGAGGCTTGATGTTAGAGGACCAGATACTTGAGAGGTGGTGAAAGAGGCCACAAAGTACATTGATGTTTGTGGGGAGTTGTTCAACATCCTTTCAGATCACCCTTCTAGACATAGAAGTCCGATTCCACTGAAATATTTTAGGAATGTTGATGCAACCCCTCTTTTGTATGATAGATTCATTGGAGCTTGGGGCCAGCTCCGCCACCATGATGAGGTCACCATCAATTTTCCAACCATTTATATGCAGATTTCATGTTACATATGAGGCTGGATTACACTGATACAGGATATCATTATTATGGACCCGACTTGGGACATAACTATGACCACAGTGGGGCTCGTAGGGACCCTGGGCATGTACCACTGCCTCCACGATCCTTGACACTACCGTCTTGTAGCTTGGTATTTCCTATAGAGCTAGAGGAGCTACCACAACTCATTGGTGAGAATAGGGATACTATTGGAAACAACATGCATACGTCATTGGCATGTGTGTTTCATTGGATGTAAATATTAGGAGACCACCAACATTTCCTCGTCACTAGCCAGTTCCCTTATATGATGATGCATTTCTCATGAGTTTACCCTTTGAGACTCTTTTGACATATACATGTGCGTATCATGATGTCATTTGTGATACTTGGAGGGTGCATGATCTGCGTGACATAGACCGAGTACATATATATACAATTTTTTTTACTCTTATTGTCAAACTATGCATAATAATTTATATTAATTTCTAGTTCATATTAGATTGCATTTATATTAATAAGTTCATGATAACATGTAGACACAACCTAGCTACATGGATGAGCTTATGAGGTCATCCGAGGGGGTAGTTAATCATCTAGGCCATCAGCGACCAGAGCATGTTTCCACGAATTATCCTCCACCTCAAACTCCATATCATATGTTCACTAATGTGGAGGAGAGTTACTATGTACAATCACATGGACCAACAGTTGAGTTAACTTTTCTATTCCTGAGATTTCAACATTTTATTTTTTTAAGTTACACATATATGCTAATTAATTTGTAGACTAATTATAATTTATCCTTTCCATTGTGTACACATGCCCATATGCAGAGTTCCGTCGATGTCATTGTTATGTGGAGACATGAGTGGGATGTTGGATTTAGAGGCACTGATGATGTAGGTCCATCGATGTAGGCCTCAATCATAGAGCTAGAGGTAGGGGAGCACCAAACCTAGATTCATCAAATCCCTATCCTATCTTGTTTGCATTTGGACTTGACTAAGGTTAGTAGATTCATGTATATGTAATTAAAAACGTGGTTCCAAATTATTTATTTCCGTATTTTTTGTTTTGTAAAAATAATGATCTAATTAGTTTGAATTTGAATGTGTTATATTTTAGTACCGACTTATGGACACTTACTTTGTGTTACTAACTCACATAAGAGTTCTGGTGGTACTTAGACTGTCATAGTTTGTATATTTTTAGGCTCATTTCATAGGGCACATTCACATATGATACAAACTTTGTATATTTTCACACATGTACAATTTATGGATGTACATCATGAACATTATTTTACTTTATGGATTCTTATTATTTCAATTTATGGATGTTCATGCGATATTTGTAATTTCCATATATTTTCATATGGATAGTTTAATGATACATTTATTCACTATTTTAGTTTATGGATTTGTATTAATCTTGTTTATGGATGCTCATTAATTTTTGAAGTTTATGAATCTATTAAAATTATGTCTCCAATTTAAAACCCAGTCCAACAACACATCAAACAACCATTTTTGGAGGAGTCATTTTGTACTCAATTTTGCACTTAAATCAATACTCTACTCAACATTGGGCAACCAGTCAACTATCGACATCCCAAAATAGTATTCATTGTTCTCGAACATGGAATTATTTTATTTGGTTCAAGCATAGTGCCATGATTGGACAGTTCGGTTACAATATGAATGAAATAATCCTGAAGAGTTCACTGGCTTAACTTAGTTTAGATCCCATATATTTATACTCTTCTTAGTTAATCAATTGTAATGATTTGATCGACTTGAACTCTTTAAACGGCCCAATGTTTTGTATGTAAAGTTACACACACATATGCACGTAGAGATACATGCTTAGGATGAGCTGGTGATTGTGGCACAACACTATTTTACTATGTTCTGTTAACATTGAACTCTCAGACTTATGTTTTACTAATGTTTTTAATATAATTATTGTCTCAACTTTTACTCTTATTTTAGCGTTTATATCTCTTTATTCTCCAAGTATTGAATTATCTTAGGCTTGATCCAGGTTGTGGCAAGGGCCCACCATGAACCTTGATTGAGTCTTGTAACAATTTTAGTGTGTAGGAAGTGTGTCTTGATTCAATAGGTAGATTTGTACTTAATTTCTCATTTTCTTTCGTTAGTGACTTTCAGAATTTCTGCACTTGATTTCGTACTTAAGTTTCTTATAAATGTTTTCATACATCCGAGATAAAGATAACAAGTGTAATTTCATTGAGTCTCCACACGTATGTGGAATATTGTTATGCACATACTCCGTATATGTTAACTCTGTGATTATTCTTCCAAATTCATGAATGTTGGAAAAGAAAGTTCCGATTTCAAATGAATTTTTGAAGGAATAAATTCTTAAGTTTTAAACTGAATTTTTCTTCTTGAATAAGTGTTATATTTCTTATTAGTTTATATATCAGTGGCATGAGACTCTTATAGCTTATGCTCAGTTTGAGTATCCATTTTCTATTAGAAACATAGTCTTATTCTTAGTATAAATCACGTGTTACCACTTAGAGAATTACATGTCATTTGCAGTGTAGTTATTCAATTTCCTTTGTGAACATTTGTTTTTATTGTAGTGAAATAATCATTTGAATAGATAAATCGTTATTTACTTGATTTCATAGTGAGATTTAATTAGATCTATTCATGTTCATCATTAGATAATTGAAGCTGTGTGTTGATTCAAATTGGTTCTAAGTTAGAAAATCATAAAGTTCTGTGTTTTAGATGTTGTATTTGATTTAAATATAGTAGTGCCTAGGGATTTATTTGAGTTATAATTGAGTTTAATTTTTATTCATAGTACCCTGGGGATTGTTTTTGTGCAATTGTTCAAAATAGAGTTAATGATTAAATTAGTTTGAAAACATAGTCATTGGTAGTTGTTCATCTTATTTCTGAATGGGTTTTGAGTTAAGTGTGCATATTTAAGAATGGAATAGTGATTTGAGTTTTGAATATAAAATAGACCTCGTTAACAATAATTTAGATTGTAACAAAATAGGTTTATTCACTTCAGCATTTCTTGGTATGATTGTTAGGAATTGAGTTTGATCATTTCATACTTAATTTTGCACTAGAACTATATAGGGTAGGTTTGAATTTGAACTGAGATGAATTGCAAATCGAAGCTTACGAAATCCATTTGAAATTTTAGTTTAGGGAATCCAATGACATATAAAATCCCTAACATTTTTTGTGTCGTTGTTGGGGAGTTGAAAACGGTCCACTGTAATAATTTTAGAATTTTATGTGTGGTAATGATTTTGCAGGGAAATCGTAGGGTGGAGAGTGTACGGTAAGACGTGAGTGAAGAGACACGTGTCCAAAATGGGGGGTTGTTCCAAAGTTTGATTGTCTGTAGTAAATTTTTGTAGTATTTTCTTTTTATTATGTGCCGAAGTAGAGGTAGGCCTAGAGATAGTAAGGGTATATTTATTCAAAGTAAAAAATCATTGTCAAAATTATTTGGTCCCAAAAAAACACCCCAAACTAATCTCATTGATCGTTACAAAGGTATCATAGAGGATGGAGAAAGTTCCACCACCAAGGTGGCATCAAAAAAAGAAATATCATAGCACATAGAGGTAGAACAACCTCAAGGTATATCATAGCAAGGAAAATCTGCCGTGGGAGATGTTGTGGGTACAAAATTGGTGGCAGTTTCAGAAGTGGAGTTAGCAAAAGGAGGATCTCGAAGGGACTTGGGACCTATCTACATTAGGATCAATCCAGACAAATCTTCTTCTAGCCATAGCAAAATACCAAAGATTACTTATGAAACTGTAGTAAAGATGGCCAACAGAGGAGGAGAAAAGGAAATTAGAAATAATGGGGAAAACCATGTTGGAGATAATGATAGAATCCATACTTTACTCGGAAGGAATAATTACCGAAGATATGGGCCAAGAGGGGGACCTAAGAATCATGACGAAGATGCATAAACTACCTTTGAATTTCCTATTATGGGCATCACCAGAAATATCACTATGAATAGCATACCCTTGGCATGTCTTCCACTTTTCCACGGTACTTCCCCTAAATATCCTATTTTGTTTCTATTTGAACCTGATATCCTTTGCAGAATTTATAATTATTATGATGATGCACATAAACTTCAGTTATTCCATACCAACTTGAAATATTTAGCCTTGAGATAGTTCACGAGCCCTCGAGAACACACCATTTACTCATGGGACAACATGAAGTCCATATTCCTAAAAAAATATCAATATTACTATAAAAGTAGAGATGTTAATGATATTTTTAGATTGTAATAGATGGAGGATGAGAGTTTAGAGGCATACCTTGAATGGTTCCTTTATAACTATCACAAATCATGACTGGGTAATTTGGATGATAGAACCTTTAGGAGTGTCTTTTTGAAAGGGTTAAGGGAAGAATGCATTGAAACACTAAATCTCCTAAGTTCTGGTGATATCTATCAGAAGACCTTTGCTGAAATAGATGATTAATGCAGAACCTATTCTAGAAGTTAAGATAAGTTAGGAAAAAGGATCCAGGACAACTCAAGGGATTATGTGTCTAGGAATTCGAAACCAGTACAAGGTGGTTTCAGTAGAGTTGAGCTGGGGAACCTCTTGGAAAACTTTAAAAAATATATCCTAAACACCATTAGTGACCATATAGATACTCTAAAAATTAAAAAGAAACAAGAAGAAGAAAAAGTTTCCTTGGCGGTTTTCTGTCCTAAATGCACAAGTAAGCATGCTGAAAAAGAATGCCCCATTAATGTAGTAGAGGTGTGAAAGATCTATACACATGTGCACTCCACTTATCAGTTACCATCCCTCCCTATATTTCAAGGTATTTACAAAGGGGGGATTGAGACTAGTGAATTTCCTCAATCAAGTAGGAAACCAACATGGAGGGGGCCAAACAATAATATTTATCAAGGCCCTAATATGCAAGGTTTTTTCTCAAAATCGTCCATGGAATCCTCAACCAATTTTTCCTTCATGGCCTACAAAACCACCTCAAAGTTCACCTTGGAACGAAGGGTGGAGAGTAAATCCTTATGGGAATACATTTTAGCCTCAAAACCAAACACCTCCATACCCTTAGTATCAATGTCCACCCCGCATGCCTTATACATCCAATATACTTGAATTCCAACAAGGGTGTAATTCATAATACTTTCAACAACCTTCATTTCCACTAACACCCCCAGTACAAAAACCCTTTCCCTCACCTAAAAGCACTAATTCATTTTCATAGCAAGTGAAAAAATCATTCAACCCTCCTCGCCCAACACAACTGCCTGCACAAACAATTTCTAATCTTAATAATAGACCTCCTCAACTTGTAAAAAATATTGAGTTGCAACCTTTTCCCACTTACGTTATCACTGCTTTTCCTTTAAAGAAAAATTCAGTTAAGGTCTGGGAAAATGATTAATAAAAATAAGTTAGTAGTAATCATTCAAGAGGAGGATCCTCATATAGAACCTGAGGATAAAACCATTAAACAAATAGAAAATGAAGAAAACAATGAAAAGAAATAACTATAGGAGCTCTTAGAGCCCAAGGATCCTCATTCTCTGGAGAGATTTCTTGTAAAGAAAATTGAAACTTCTATAGAATATGAATTTGAATCTGAATTGAGGAATGTCTCCATAAAAATTCCTTTGATGCAAGTTATCACTGACATTCCTATTTGCATAAAAAAAGGTAGGAA
Organism: Pinus albicaulis; assembly: GCA_034641835.2. Classification (NCBI taxonomy): domain Eukaryota; kingdom Viridiplantae; phylum Streptophyta; class Pinopsida; order Pinales; family Pinaceae; genus Pinus; species Pinus albicaulis. Next base: position 74,948 of record JAXQQM020075847.1, on the reverse strand, counting down.
GAAGAAGAATAAAAATCAAAATATTAAAGTAATCAGTCAAATGTCAGAAATGATATCTGGATTACCACCAAAATATGATGATCCAGGGAACCCTATGGTAACCATAGAAATCATTGGAACTTTCTAGCCCAATACGTTAGTAGACTTGGGGAAAACCATTAATACAATGACTATTGAAACCATGACATTCTTACAATTAAAAGAAGTAAGGCCTACACCCATTGTGGTGTTGGAGTTAGAAAATAAGTCCATTGTTAAACCTGTGGGGGTCCTCGTAGATATAGTGGTAACAATAGCTTCCTGGGAATACCCAATCGATTTCATAATAATTTCTCCAAAACTAATAAACCTTGACATCCAATAGTTTTAGTGCGGCCTTGGCTGGCCACTTATGATGTTGTTATTGGGTTCAAGAATGGGGAAATGAATATTTCTAATGGGTCACAAATTCAAACATTAACTATCTTTCTATCTGCCCAGTTAACCACTGAAGTACCTCTTTGGTTGGAAAATCCCTATGGGGATGAATATTGTATGTTTTCCTTACTGACTTTAGAACAATAAAGAGCGCTTCAAGAACAATATGAAGAACATGTTTTGCAATAATTCTCATATGATATCAATTGGATAGCTTATCCTATTTGTTTCAACGTCTATCATCATGTTTTCAACAACAAATTTAAGGAAAATTTTCACCCTGCTGTGTTTGCATCATTTACTATGGAAAATTGGTAGGAAAATAGTGAAGGAGGTGCTCAACGTATTGAAATCAGCGCTGGAAAAACACTGTACATTGGTATATAATTAAGTATAGAACATAAATAGCAGGTAATAAGCATGATTCAAAAATAGTATGGAGCATTTCCTTGGGATTACTTAGATATGAAAGAGATCCATCCTTTTACTTGCACACATTACATTTACAAAAATACGAAGGAATCCAACTCTTAAATAAATTGTCAAGGATGGATTGCAAAAAAAATAAGTGTGAATTTTATATACCCCATCTGTGATAGTAAATGGAAATCTCTCTTGGTTGTAGTTTCCAAGAAAAATGGGAAATGGAAAATTTGTGTTGACTACAGAGAGCTAAACAAAGCCACTTTGAGGGATTACTTTCCTTTACCTTTTATTGATCAGGTGCTGGATACATTGTCAGGAAAAATTACGTCTCTTTCTTGGATGGGTACATAAACTACAGCCAGATTCAAATAGCCCCAAAAGACAAAGAAAATACTACTTTTACCTGCCCATGCGGCACCTATGCTTACATGGTTCTCCCTTTTGGCCCGTGCAATGATCCAACTACCTTGCAGAGATTTGTCTCAGCTATTTTCGTTGATGGTATACATGACTATGAGGAAGTATATATGGACGAATTCACAATGTATGGTGATGAATTCTAGTAGGCTTTGGAGAACTTGGAAAAAGTGTTGATTTGTTGTCAAGAAGCTCATTTGGCCCTCAGTGATATTAAATGTAAAATGATGCAAAATGGGGGAATTGTTTTGGGACACCATGTGTCACAAGCATAAATCCAAGTTGACCCTGCACAAATTGAGGTAATATCACATATTTTAGTTCCAAGGTCACCAACGGAGGTAAGAATATTTTTGGCACATGGAGGGTACTATATGAGATTTATTGAAAATTTCACTAAAATTGCAGCACCTATGTTTAAATTTCTGACTGAAGATGTTGATTTTCTATGGTATATTGACTGTCAAAATGCTTTTCAGGAACTAAAGGATAAATTTTCTATTGTTCCGGTGTTGAGAGGACCTTATTGGTATCTCCCTTTTCACATTTGTACTGATGCATTAGATACATCCCTTGGAGTTGTGCTAGGACAAAGGGAGAATCAAATTCCTTATGATATTTATTTCGTTAGCAAAAAGATCTTACCTTCATAATTAAATTAAAGTTACTAAAAATGAATCATTAGTAGTAGTCCATGCTTTCAACAAATTTAGGGACTATATTATTGGTTATGAAACTTTTTCCCATATTGATCACTCTGCTAGTCGGCTCCTTATGAATAAGCCAATTACTAACAAAAGAATTACTTGATGGTTTCTTTTTCTTCAGGAATTTTATATCACTATGTTTGACAGGCCTAGATGAGATAATTTAGTTGTAGATATTCTGTCCCAACTAAATATTTCCATAGATATAGCTCCAATACCAATTACAGATGACTTTCCGGATGATAATTTTTTTTTGGTTTCCATACATACTTGGTTTGCTGATGTGGCTAACTATCTGGTATATGGCAGGTTTCCACAGAATCTATCCATCAAGGATAAACATAACATTGTGCAGCAAAGTGCCAACTATTCGTTGATAGTGGGAGACTTGTACCACATAGGGCCTGATTTAATCATGAAGAGATGTGTGCAGGAAGATGAAATGTACGTTGTCGTGAAAGCTTTCCACAATGAACCCTATGGTGTCCATTTTGCAGACAAAATAACAACTTATAAGGTCCTACATGTAGGTTACAACTGGTCCACTCTTTTCAAATATGTCAAAATATTTTTTTTCTAGCTGTGATGCTTTCCAAAGAATGGAGAGGCATGTTCCAAGTGATGAAATTCCTCTTCAAACTCAGATATCAATAAAACCTTTGAAAAGTGGGCACTAGATTTTGTAGGGCCCATCTCTCCCATGTCCAAGAAGAAAAGGTACATGTTATTTTGTATTGATTATGTGATGAAGTGGGTGGAAGCTAAGGATTTATATTCTTCCACTGAAAATTATGTGGTGTATTTACTCTTTGAAGAAATCTTCACTCAATTGGGGTGCCTAGAGAGATTGTGACTAAACAAGGGACACAATTCACTTCCAAACTAGTGAAGGCCATTACTGAAAAATATCATATTAGGCACCGGAAATCTACTCCATACCATCCACATGAAAATGGACAGGTTGAATCTAGTAATAAAGTCTTGGAGTCAATTCTCACCAAAAAAATTCAACTACACCAAGAGGACTGGGCTGAGAAGTTGGCAGAAGCATTATGGGCATATCGGATAACATGGAGGAATGTGACGGGACATACTCATTATGAGTTATTATATACGAAGTAGGTGAAACTCCCCGCTGAATTCCAGGTAAAGGCATTTCAGACTGCTATGCAACTAGGAATGAAATTAAAGGAGGCCTAGAAACAAAGAATACTTCAACTGAATGAACTTGAAGAAATAAGGCAAGATGCCCTTCAATGGAATGTGTTAGTACAATATAAGAGAGCTCAGTGGCATGATAATTACATTAAGAAAAAGGTCTTTCAACCAGGAGACTAGGAGCTACTATATGACAACAAATTTAAACATTTCAAAGGGAAATTATCAGCCAGATGGTTGGGACCCTATGAGGTGGAGGAAGTTTTCAATAATGGCTCAGTTAAGATTAAAACCATTGATGATGATCAGAACTAAATTTGTGGTAAATGGAAAAAGGTTGAAAATATACCACCATCCGCTCTCTCGCCAATAATTTGTGCATAATGTAATGCAAGATCTAGAAATAGAGTTGGTTCAAAAGGGGGATCCAACTCCTGCTAGTCCTTCGAGTTGATTTCTTTTTATTATATACATAATTTTTTCCAAAGAAAAAATCGACAAATTTTTATTATTTTATAATGAAAAGCTACACTTTGTAGATGAAATTAAGCATTCAAGACGCCTAGAGGGCTCGTGTGCTCAAGCACACATCGTAGCGAGGCTACCCTAAAATTACATATTTCCAGCAGCACTGGGCTTTTTGCGCTTTCCTTTTCTCTTTTGGACAATCTGCCAAGTCCCTGGATGCATGGAGGAAGGAACCAAGGCTAGCTCATTATTCCTTGTGGTAGTTTCTTTGTCAGAATCTGAAATTTGAGACACGTGCGATCTTTTATTTGCACCCGAGCTTACACCAGATCTAGTTTCTGTTGGCATAGGATCCACCATTGTGTTGGTAACCTGAGCCATCATTTTAGGTTCGAATGGGTATTTTTGTTGATGTTATGGAACCCCCGAATCGGTTGCATTCTATTTTCTCTCATTTTCAATGGGTATATCCCCTTATTCTTCTGTCTCTTTCTCTGGTCCATCGGAGGGAAATTTCCATCCTTTGGTTTCTTTCCATGTTTTCTTCTTTTTTTGTATTTTATCTTTTCCCATCCAGGCATGTGTTTTGTAAATGTCCACTTCTCCTACATATCCTGCACCTAAATGCAGTGTTGTTACGGGCAATGTTACCCTAAAGCCTTGGGTTGGTAAACTTCACAGAACAGGGGCATGTCATCACAAGAAGGAATAAAATTACCAAATTCTATGTTTTAAACTAGAAAGTGAGGATTGCAGATCTTACTCATTTATCCGACCTTTGTAGAAGATCCCGTAGGGTTCAAACCCTTGCAACTCCTCATGCTCCAGAACATGAAAATCAGAAAAGAACAAGCACAAAAACCTAGTTGTAAAGCATATATGTCCCATATGTTAGCAACATAGCATACATAATCTCATGAAGATAATAATAAATAAAATATTAAATATTATTAAGCATGTATAAGAGATATATGACACATGAAAATCAGGAATAAGATGGCACTTCTTTATTGATAACATATAGAGAAAACAATAGTGGATAAATATTTAATTTTTTGTCTTTTCTAATATTTCAAAGCCTGAAAGAATAAAAGAATGCCTATAGCATACCCATAACGAGTGTCATGAACAAACGTAATTAGTTCCTGGGATAGGAACAATCCTATGCTTAATCCAAGGTGGCAAAAATTGGTAAGTGGAACTCAAAGGAATGTTCCATCCATGGGTAAATGTGTCAAGTCACAAAGGCTAAGTGATTGCATGGTTAACTTGTACAGAAATACATGGTCAAAATATGGCTTAAACATGAGTCCAAATGAAGCCGGCTAAAGGCCAAGATAAGCAAGTAGTTAATATGCAATGCATTAGTACAACTCGACAACATATGGGAGCCTCTAGGGTAAATGGCCAAAATAAAGATAGTGAAGAAGAAGAAGAATGAAGCTTCAACACATAAGTCATGACGAGACTAAAGAGAACTCCCGAGCCTACATAAATTGCAGCATGGTCGAAAAATGCTAGCGAGGAACTAACTAGGAAGCCCGTGTAAAAGATGGCTCTACCACCAAGTCATGATTAAAAAATCGGCAAGTAAAATGGGTTAAATACTCATGACATGATGGGATTGACCCTATGAAAAGTGATCAAAATGGAGGCTAGTATGAAAAAATGAAACGAAAAGTGAATTCCCTAACCTATATGCCAATTCGAAATCAAATACCTGCCATGACATGTCAACAGTCATGGATCCGAAGGAAAACTAGGTATATCTCAAATTCAACATAATGTACCTGAAAAATACTTTTCCCAACGCTTACAAGACAAAAGGTTAAACAACCTTAATCAAATTCAAAAAATAGACACAAATGTAAATTTTTTTGAAAATTCAAATTTAGGCATAAATAAGCATCTGGGACTACATTTTGATCAGTCAGCATCACATATGAAAGTGTTGAAATATTGTCACATTGATGGTGAAGTGAACTGAAAAGTTCAAGAGAGAAGAAATGGAGAAGAATGTATGACACAGACAGAATGGGAGAAAAGAGTACAAAGGCGCAACAGAGTTTTGGTGTACAGCAACACGCATTCAAGAAGGATGGGAGAAATGTAAGGATGAATGAATTGTCATGGGCCGCAATCACATATTGCAGAGGAGAGTTGATTATGGTGTTGGGCAGTGCCATTTTACAGTGAAATGAAGACAGTCGAAGTTCCAGACTACGGAGGAGCAGATTTTATTTAAAAAAAGTCATTTTGGGTGTCTAAGCCCTCAACAACCAAGTATGAAGAAAATTGAATAAAACAGCGGAAGTTCTTTAAGTCTTTGAAAGCGGAAGGACAAGTGGTCCCTACCACTTGAGCGCAAATCGCAAAGCGCAGTTTTGAAGTTTCAAGTGTCTTGTTGATATGGATTATTTGCGATGTGCGATCGCCGCGCCATCGCACGATCGCAACATCGCGATGTCGCAAAATCACCCTCTGCCCAAGCCAGAGTTTGTTGATTGTTGCGATATGCGATCATCGCAATATCGCAATATCGCACATTTGTTATTTCCGCCATCGCAAGTTCCGTTGTTTGCGATGTGCGATCATCGCGCCATCGCACGATCGCAATATCGCACATCCATGTGTTCCGCCTTTTTTTTTATCACGCCATCGCATATCGCACCTTCGCATTTTGTTTGATCCGCCAATATCGCACATCACAAATGGCCGACTGTGATGTGGGCCCGGGGTCAAATAATGAAATCCAGTTTGTTTGAATATTGAAGTCCGGGTTAAAATTTCATTGAAATTTGATTAAAAGTAATGTTACGGGGGTAGTGTAAAGTTTTAAAATAACTGGAAGGGGTCCCCCTGCAGTTGACCAGGAAATCAAGCGCTGAACATAGATCAACAGTGGAGAATTACTACGGGGGCACTGCATGCCAAGTCAGCATCAACCATTTGGTGCCTCCGCAGGGACCCACAGAGGGGTTATAGTTATAAAATTCGAACATTTTGTTATAAAGTGTGAAGGAAGCCCCCGAATTGAAATAATATTATATGGCAGAGATAAAAGACTACCTTTGGGATGATTCGTGCATGGAAAAACGGAGGTTAGGGTTTTCAAATTGGATTGGCATGATTATTAATACAAAAACGATTGAGATGTATGGTTGTTCCGCCTGCGGAACTCACCACATCAACAAGACACTTGCGTATGGAAAAGCGTTGGATATTGTTTATAAAATCCAAAGGGTTAAACTTTGGGTTAAACGCTGGGCGCACATAGATAATTTGAATCTCCTCGTTTGAATAAAATAAATTAAAAAGAAATCGAAGAGCCCCGGGGATAAACTAAAGGAATACCATTAGCGGTTGAGTGGTTTTAGACTCATGGTATTGAGAAAGGGGAGATCTATATAAAGGACAAAGATCGTTATTCGATAGATGGGTTTTGTGCGAGCATTGGTGAAGAAGGAATTCCTCTAAGGAATATCCGTATGGACAGACAACACGCTTAATTGATTATTCTGAGTCCATGATGCACCCTTCGAGACATTGATCTAAAAGGTGATGAGTCATGAGAGTATTCAACAGAAGAAACGATGAAAAAATAGCGGATGTCTACTGAAGAACACATATGGATCCGGTGCATATGACATTTGGAGTTTCTGAAGGTTAATACACACAAAAGGATACACAGAATGTTGAATGCATAAATTATCTGAAGTCTAGATTACAGTGGTCTCGTTGTTCTGTTATGTAGAATTGGGAAAAATATGTTTGTTAATTGAATAAAGGGTTGCGTTGGGTCAGAGGGTTGAAGCCTTCTGTATATAGAAGCTGATGTTATGATCAGGGGGGGTTGTAGCTCCCTTCCAGGAGAGGCTGGTAAATGAGAGAAGGTTGTAGCCTTCTGCAGGTGGGTGCCTACGTGCTGGTATAAGTCTGCGCCAGCACAGAAATTGAAATATGTTTTCTTTATAATAAAATATTGAAGATAGAAACTTCAGTAGTGGTGGTTTTCTCCCGAATTGGGTTTCCACCTTAAATCCTGGTGTTCTTATGTGTTTCTATGTTTGATGGTTTGTACTGTTATTTCTATTCATGCTTATCTGATGAATAAATGATGCAATGATTTAAGTAAATACGTGATAAGATCTCTGGACATACAAGTAATGTAACATATGGTATTAAGAGAAAGGAAAACCAAAAAATTAATAACAAAATTTCTAAACACCGATTCACCCCCCTCTCAAAATATTTTCCTCAACAAAAAGAGCCCTCGAAAAAAATCCTCTTCTTGCATACGGAGCAATTGGCCACCAAATCACCTCAAATTTGTTAAGTAAGCCTTGTACTGATCTCATTTATCAATTTCATTCATATTTCAAGAAAATTTTTAGATTTTTTACTGTAGGAAATATATTTTCTTTGAAACCCTCTACGTATACGTGGGTTCGCTATAGATGGACCTGCGTGTACACGCTGAAAAAGCTGGGCAGATTCGCGTATGGATTTTAAAATATTATTTTTTGAGAAGTGTGACCAAGTCTGAATTGAAGGACTACCCAAGGCCAATGCATAAGTCATCAAGTATATAGTGGTCATAAAGGATGCTATAACAAGTGTTTTCATAATAAAGGTGTTATGTCCAATTCTGCCAGTTATGAACCAATTGTATACTTTTTGGGAGCCCCTTGCTGAGATCCAATTCCACAGAGAGTCATGTGAAATTTAAAATTCTCTCCTCTTTTTTTTCTTTTATATATCTCTCAATGTTGTTCCCAATGCCTTCTAAAACACATTCATTCCAAAAATGGAGCGGGGCATTATATAGCTAGACCCAGATCTAGTAATCTCCATCGTGTTTGCATCAAAATATGGGAACCATGGTGAGATGAAGAGACTGGTTAAGCCCAAAACCATGGTCCTGACCTTAGAATGGTATCTCTGGCTTCCAAAGAAGGGAAATTAACTATAAAGAACCCCTTGGAGTAGAGATGGATATCACACTCCATAGTCTAGTTGGTAAATATCTAGTGGAAAAGCTCCATTGGTTTGGGCCAAAATCAGTTAAATCTGCAAATTATTGAATGTGATTCGAATGTGGAGTAGTGGTCGTCAATCTCTAGTGCATCTATTTTCAATTCTAGCATGTTGTTCAAGTTATCCACAATGTATGGTTTGGGAGTATTCTCTACTGGTTCAGGTGGTGTTCCTGCTTTGTTTTTCCCCTGCAAAATGTTTCTGTAAGAGGGACCATTTGGAGTGTTGGTTCCCCTTGTAGGTCCATGTGCTTTGTTCTGTTCGGATCTAGTAGAGGTGTTTGCTCCTGAAGAACCTCCTTTGAGTCTTAAATTCAATACAATGGAGGAGTTCCTTTGAATGTGGTAGTATTTTAACTGAGCTTCTTCCTTTAGCAGTTTCCCTAAAAATATCAGACTTTGTTTTGAAATTGGAATGCCTCTAGCACATTGGATCTTTTGTTTCATATCTATAACCAGCTCCGCATCCTGTACCCAAAAACGTTTTGATTTCCCATCAAAAGTTTCTATGAAAATCTGAAACTGGGCCTCATAAACAGAGACCCATCCTCCTCTGTCTGTGTTGTATTTTTTTATGCAAATACCCCTAGAACAGATACATTCGACCAATCTGTCACAAGATCTAGGGGGTGTGGAACCATATCACAGGGGAGGTGCTAGAGTGGATTCGTCCCTGCACCCCCCCTCAAGCTGTGCCTTGTAAATAAATTGTGAGGTTGTAACCCCCAATCTGCTCATGCAGTGATATGAGAGGTCCAAACCTCATACATAAAAAAATAATCAAATAAAAAAAGGCAGGAATTGAAATATTCAGGGCCTAAGTATAGAAAAACCATTTTGTGCATACCCTTTGATACCAATTTGACTAGATCTGCATGTAGGGAGCCTTGTCCCTGATCGCGCAGTCCCTTGAGAGAAATATTCTCAATGTGGTCACGATAGTTATATGTTTTAGGGCGGGAGTGTCCACGGCCGATCTGCCACTGTAATCCACCGCTTCCGAGAACTGGGCACCATACTCTGCAACAGCCCCAAGCCCACGGGGGCCATCATCCCTTACCCTGCTCCTACCATCGAGGGGAAACAACCATTCACGTAGTGCATCTACAGCGTTAGGATTCCAACATGTTAGTTGTAGGATCAGGGGACCGGTGCCATTGCCTGAATCCAAAACCCTGCAGGCTATGGAGGGTCGGGAAATCGTGCTAAGGATCATAGTGAGATCTGGCTTCCAAGCTCCTCTATATGCCAGATTTTTGCTAGTGTTCAGTTGCATCCCTCCCTTATGTGCCAGAACCTTATGAGAATATTCATCATTCCTTTCTGGTGTGTAGACATGAGGAGTCGCCGCCCTCCAAAGACCCTGCCTTGACTTGGAAAACCCTGCACTTCTGCACTCCATTTTTTCTTCCCTTTTTTTGTTTCTCTATATATAATAGTATAAATAACAGTGGGCTGACTTTTTGTTTTCCTTACAGCTCACATATAATAAAGAGGAAATCTTTCAAGGGTAAGTTTATTCCTTTATCCGTACTTGACATATTATTTACGGAAGAGGATAATTTGGATTTTACTGTGAACATTTCAGACTCGCTAAAATTGAATGTTCTGAGCAGTGACTGACCTAGGCTCGTTAATACCAATGGGATAGTAGTAGTTAGGGATCTACTAAGTATAGAATTATTATTTTCCGTTCTCAAAAAAATAATTATGGAAAAGAAACTTTCTAGAGTCTACTTTGGGTTTTTCAAACCCTCTAAAAATGAATACCCTGAGCATTGGCTAACTTAGGATCGTTAAATTTATGAGGAAGTAGAAGATAGGAATTCTTGAGTACATAATTATTATTTTCTGGGCTCAACATAACAAGTACGTAAAATAAATCCCCCTTGGAGTCTTCTTCTGTGCATTTTAGACTCCAAAAAATTGAAATTCCCTAGGCAGTAATCATCCCAGGTCTAGTCAAAATCCATGGAATGATGGCACTAGATTGTTCGATAGCAACGAGGAGTCAAATTTCAGTTACATTTTCTACAGTTTTCGTATATGAAATTTCAAGGAATATTTCTGTTCATTTTTTCAGTGTAGTCACATTTTTCCATTGATTCCATGTTCAATGAGAAAGTTCAAAGGTTTTGTACTGAATTCAGTACTACTCTTAAACTGAGTTGGGTATTGAATGTTTTCTTATAAATTTTCATATTAAGTTTAGGAAAAGTATATGGGATCAACTTCAACCTAGCAACATTAAAATCAATGAAGATGCTAAATTTTAAGTACTCTGGATTGTTTATAATTATATAAACAAGACTATCATCGAGGATTCGAAAAATGGAGAAGACACCCAACTTAAATACCAAGTTTTTCACATCATTATTATTCGTGAGTTCCTAAATATTAATGAGAAGTCAAATCAAGATATGGGTAGGTTTACATTTTCTTAGACTAATTAAAATTGTATGAATGATATAACTTATTAATAATCTACCTCCTCTCATTGTAATGATTTACATATCTTCCCCATATTATTTTGATACGAAACCATCCTATCCCACTACCCTTCCCATTCATTTCTACTCGTGTGGTACAAATGTCAAGTACATATTCATCGTTACAACAACCACTTTGCACCATAATTCAGAATCCCATAGTCTCCATTTCAAACGAGTTTAAATTTATGTGAACCTAGACAAGAAAATTGTCTGTCCTATTGCTAAGTTTCAGCTAAGTATCAACTTGTGAGCCCCTGTATTTTCCATCTAACCCTCATTATTTCTCCACCTTCGACATAGGGGACGACCGCCATGAACCAACATTCACCCAATTTTCCAAGAGCCCATAATATGCTAAGTTTAAGGCGATCTTGGAGGAGAAGGGATGGATGGGTTTTCTTCACAAATTCGAGGGTTATAATTGCATGGCCTTCTCATATATTTTCAATGGGAAATTTGCAAGGGTCGGGCGCCTGAAAGTAAAAGTGACTGAGAAGTTGATAAGAAGGGCAACCAAACTGCCATTAACTGGTGATAAATATTTTAAAGGAGGGCTGCCCGAGCTAGATGATTGTGTTAAGTTCCTTAAGTCAGCATACAAGTCCATTAACTGGTTAAAGAAGGTCCTACAAAGCTGCATCAAGGAGGAATGACACCCATTCATCATTACACTATAGAGATTTTTCACCTGTGAAGGGAGGCATGTCATTGCTTTCCCTATCACGTTAGGTTGCTCTTGCACTTTTCAAATGGAAGAGATGTCAATTTTCCATTTTTCCTGCATAGAAGTTTGTATAAGGTCGCTAGGGGTGTTCAGTATACTATAAAAAACTTGAAACTAGTGTGTGCCATCACAGACTGATAAAGCTATTATTCATACATGAGTTGAGTAGATGAAATAAGTCATGGGAAGAGTTTTTGGTGGAAAATTTTCCGAGTGAAGAAGCCCAAGTCAAAGGCCGATAGAGGCTCATTAGCCCCCGATTGTGTAAATTAGGTCAAAAATTCGAGGCTTCTCCTGATTCCAGTTCTAAACAAGGCCAAAGCCATGTGATAACCCCGATGTATACACAGGAGGAGAGTCATTCGGTGAAACCCCTAGAGAATAATGTAAACCCTAGTTCATATAAAGAGAAATTGACCCTACCCATGAAAGGAAAGAAATGCAAAAGAAGTAAGGAGAAGAAGAATTAAACTGATAATAATGAAGTAGTAGCTGATGAAGATCATTTGAGCAAACAAAAAACACCTTAGGTGGAGGTTGTGGAACCAGTTGTCTCACCAATAGAAAAATAGTCCAAGGGAGCTAATGTCGCCCCTAAATAGAGGAAGAGGAAACATTTCAAGGAAGAGCATGAATAAACATCAATACCCAATAATCTAGTACAAAAGGAGAAATTATCTGAGATTCTGATCTCGTTACAAGGTCAATGACATATGAGAAGCATGTATTGACAAAAACCTTTCACTTCCGGTACTCAAGACCGAGAACCTGTTACCATTCTATCCTCTTCGTAATAGGAAACAAAGAGCCCCTCTAGGGCAGTTGAAGAAGAAGGGGATCTTCTACCGGAGGAAGACACACCAATATATAATTTCCAGGATATTTTGAGCAGTTCACCACAGCCAGGTCCATCCGGTAAGGGTCGAGGAAAGAATAAATGGGCATCTAAATGTAAGAAGAGCCAGATGCTTGATGGGTCAACTCACAGAGGGAGTAGAATCACAAAAACCAACCATACCCACTAAGAATGATTTAGTTGGTGGTGACAAATATTTAGAACTTCTGGTAGCTAAGTTACAAGGAAAAAAATAAAAACTGAAGGAAATTGTTCATAAGTATAAGACGTTGTTTCACTATGTGTGGATGATTAATACCAAATAACGATGCACTCATCTTGAGGAACAAGAGACTTATCAGTTGGAAGTTGAGACAACAAAAGCCTGTCAAAAGGCTTAGTTACCATGAGCAAGCCCTGAGATTTGGACGACCATTGATGAAAGAAAACCATGGTTTGGAGGTCCTAGCCAGTGCAGCGAGAATTCGAAGGAAGGGATGGCCTAATTTTTTATGACTGGTTGAATTTGAAAAGGACAACTAAATGAGGAAATGTATTTCCTCTAGCATGGGGTCGGGATGCTGGGACCCACTTTTGTACCATTTCCACATCTTATCCCACTATTTTTACTATCATTTATCCTACTTTACCCCTTTTTGTCACCCTAAAACCACTCCACATCAACTAAACCACATTACTTTACAGTGGAGGTAAGATTTATTAATAAGTATTAATTTTGTATGTCTTTGTTTGGTTTAGGTAGATGTTAAATGAATTAGTAACTCTTGATTCAATTTGAGTAATCAAAAAATGACTTTTGAATATAGGCAAACATTTTAAGTGCATGGAAAATTCATCAATGGTCCAGCACCCAGTCCAACAATTCATCAAACAACCATTTTTGGAGTAGGCATTCTATACTCGGTTTTTCACTTAAATCAATACTCTACGAAGCATCGGGAAACTAGTCAACCATCAAAATCCCGAAGTAGTCTTCATTGTTCTCAAACATGGAATTAGTTTCTTTGGTTCAAGCATAGTGCCATTATTGGACAATTTGGTTACAATCTGGATGAAATAATCCTAAATATTTCACCGGCTTAACTTAGTTTAGATCCTAAACATTTTTACTCTTCTTAGTTAATCAGTTGTAACAATTTGATTGGCATGAACTCTTTAAAAGTCCTAATGTTTTGTATGTAAAGTTACACACATATATGCACATAGATATACACGCTTAGGATGAGCTGGTGATTGTGGCATGTCACTATTTGACTTTGTTCTCTTAACACTGAACTCTCAGACTTATGTTTTACTGAATTTTTTAATATAATTATTGTCTAGACTTTTACTCTTATTTGAGTGTCTATGTATCTTTAGTATACAAGTATTGAATTAGATTAGGCTTGATCCAAGTCATGGAAAGGGCCCACCACGAAAGTTGATCAAGTCTTGTAACCATTTTAGTGTGTAGGAAGTGTGTTTTGATTCAATAAGTAGATCTGTACTTAATTTCTCATTTGATTTCATTAGTGACTTTCAAAATTTATGCACTTGATTTCGTACTTAAGTTTCTTTTAAATGTTTTCATAGACCTGAGATAAAGATAATGATTGTAATGTTATTGATTCTTTGAAGCTTGTGGAATATTGTTATGAGCATACTCCGTATATGTTAACTCTGTGATTACTCTTCCAAATTCGTGAATGTTGGAAAATAAAGTTCTGATTTCAAATGAATTTATGAAGGAATAAATTCTTAAGTTTTAAATTAAATTTATCTTCTTGAGTGGAAGTGTTATATTTATAATGAATCTATATATTAGTGGCACGAGAGTCCTGTAGCTTATGCTCAATTTGAGTATCCATAATCGATTGGAAACATGGTGTTATTCTTAGTATAGATTGTGTGTCAACACTTAGTGAATTGCATGTAATTTTCAATGTAGTTATTTGATTTCTTGTGTGAATATTTTCTTGGATTGTAGTGCAATAGTCATTTTAATAGATAACTAGTTATTTACTTGATTTCACAGTGAGATTTAATTATATTTATTCCTATCTATCATTAGATAAATTGAAGCTGTGTGTTGATTTAGATTGGTTCTAAGTTAGAAAATCATAAAGTTCTCAGTTTTAAATGTTGAGCTTGCTTTAAATTAAGTATTACATAGGGATTAATTTGAGTTATAATTGAGTTTAATTTTGATTCATAGTACTCTGGGGATTTGTTTTTGTAATGTTTCAAAATAGAGTTAATGATTAAAATTGGTTTAAAACATAGTTAGTGGTATTTTTTCATCTTATTTCTGAATGGGTTTTGAATCAAGTGTGCATAGTTAAGAATAGAATAGTGATTTGAGTTTTGAAAATAAAATAGACCTCGTTAACAGTAATTTAGGTTGTAACAAAATATTTTTCTTCACTTCAAAATTTATTAGTGTGATTGTTATGAATCGAGTTTCAACATTTTGTACTAGAACTATATAGGGTAGGTTTGAATATGAACCAGAATGAATTTCAACTAGAAGTTTACGAACTCTGACTGACAATTTAATTTAGGGAATCCAATGACATATAAAATCCCTAATAGTATGTTAGTACATTTCAATTTTAAAAATGAATTATTTGAATTATAAATTCATCCATATTCTATATATATATGAAAATTTTTGTGACCCACCTATATACCATTGCATGGACAACTTTTTTAAGTATGTCAATCAATTTCTTATCTCAAGGTTCAATTAAAAAAGACAAATAGGATTGAAATAAGTTTTATTCAATTTTAAAACATGTCATGTAAACAAGAAATAAGTTTTATTCAACATTATTTATTTTGAGATTATCTACAAGAGCTTATTCATAACTTGATATAAGTCGTTCATATTGAAATTTAATATATAGGTAAAAAAAAAAATATGACGACATTTCTATAATTTTATATAATATTATCAACTTTCCTAAATTTACAATTAGTTATCCAAGTATTTCAATCAATTCCTTATGATTGGAATAAGTTATATTCAATTTTTAAAAACTCAAATATGGTTGAAATCAGTTATATTTAATTTTAAAATACATGGAGATGTAAAAGTCACAAATACAAGTTTTATTTGATTTGATTTTATTTAAGGTTATCTACAAAATTTTATTCATAATGCACATCATCAATAATTTTTTTGTGCTTACACTGAAATCAATGCACAATGTTAAACTAATTACCCTGAAATTAATGCGCACCATATATCTAGTTACATCCAATCAGAAATCAGCATCTTCACTGAAATCAATGCATCTAATGCAAGCAATCAAATAGGACGAGAAATCAACATCTACACTAAAATCAACGCATCTAATGCAAACAATCAAATAGGATTAGAAATCAATATTTACACTGAAATCAATGCATATAACGCTCCAAGAAATCAAATAGGATTAGAAATCAGCTTCTACACTGAAATCAATGCATCTAGTGTCAGTAATCAAATAAGATTAGGAACTAACATCTACAATGAAATCAATGCATTTAATGCAAGCTCAATCAAACAAGATTATAAATCGGCATATTTAATGCAATTAATGCAAGAAATTAAATATAATTAGAAATGGACGTATACACATGAATCAATGAACCTAATGCAATAAATCAAATAGGATTAGAAACTATCATCTATACACTGGAATCAATGCATCTAGTGCAAGAAATTTTCTTCCATTTCTCTCCCACCTCAATCTATATTGATATCTCCCTCCATCTCTCCTTCCTTTTCTTTCCATCTCACCCCTATAGACACACTCTCCCTCTCTTTTCATATCTATCTATATCTCCCTGCCCCCCTCTCTCTCTTCTTCCCTCTCCCCCCTTCCATACATATATATCTATATCCCTCTTTCTCTCCTTCTTCATATCTCTATATCACCACGTAAACATACACATTGTTTCTCCATATCTCTCTCTCTCTCTCTCTCTCTCTCTCTCTCTCTCTTCCCCTTCTCTCCCTCTATCTACCGTTCTATCTCTCCTCCCTCCTACCCTCCTCTCTCCCTCTCTCTCCAATTTGGCTTGATTTTGGATGACCTAGGTTCAATCTATACTGCACACCAACAAAACCCTTGATCACTTTCCCTTTCGACAATGACCTACAAGAAGATTGCAGTCTCACCCGAAGTGATTATGGGAGGATGCAAAACCAGGTTTCTGTAGCCTTAAGGGACTGGGAGATGTGTTATTATTATGCTATCTTATCTTTAGCACTTATAAATCACTTCGTCGCATCAGATTAATTACTTAAACATGCCATATAAAACCGTAAACCATCACCACGTCGAAGTAAAAATAAATTGTCGTAACTGCTACTCTACCATAGGTAATAAGAAAATGTACACATCAAAACATAAGAAAACCAATTTACCGTGGTTTTCCCAGGTGTAGGGCTATGTCAACAAGAATTATTTCTTAATATAATGAATCTTGAACAACAAACAATTATTGGCATGCACACTAAGTTGCGGGATGTTTGCGCACTAAGCTGTACACTCAGACCTCTGCGCACTTAGTTGTAGAGCCTCTCCTTTGCTATCAAAACATATATCACAATAATTTACCCACAACACTGATCTAGATCCAAAACATGATTCTCTTCTTATTATTTCACCCTATTTATGTTATTACAACATAGGGTTACATCATCAAAATACCATGGTCTAAATACCACATAATCGTTAAAACAAGTAACTATGAACCAAAAAGATTTACAAAATTGTGCACTTTACAAAAAGGAAGGGCTTCGACCCACCCTGAAGCCCCTATGACACTACGCAATATATTTAAAATTCTCCACTGTGCGGTCCAATTTGCGCTCTCCAGCAAAAAGTGCAGAATCTCTGCCAATATCTAGGCTAAGTTGGTCTGCGCCCAACAGGCCCCCAACACTCACATGAGACTCGTCCCGAGTCACTCAACCGATTTGCCTCTGATCTTCGCTGCAATGTTATTGTATCATTGTTTAACTTATACATAATGTATGTGATCTACTTCTCTTTGCTGCACACTTCTTCCAATAGTGCTTCTGTCATAGGTTATGTAGCCTTCTGCTTCACTACCTCATATCTCTATCGAAGCTCTTAGCACTTCTCATCCACTACTTGAGACAGATGTAGTGCCTCATCCTGTCATGCCTGATTTCTCTCTGTCAGAGTATACTCTTCCTTCCTCAACTCATATATCTTCTTCTAGAGGGAATTTCCCTCATTGATCTTTCCAATATTCTGTGAGATTAGTAAGGTTCTCATAGTTGCTCGAATATCCTCCAACTATTGTTGCTTCTACTAAATATCCTCTTGTAGCTTCTGCACATTTGGATCCTCCTACCATGAAGTCTAAATTTTTAAGCTCCAAACCAACATATATATTCCCTCAATCTGCCATTGTTGCGGAGATACCAGCCACTGCAACCTTCAGGTCAACCCCCCTCTTATCTCACACTTCTTATGGTGTGGTTGGCTATAGATTCATCTATATCTTGTTGACATTTATTACATATTGAAATTATACATCTACGATTTTATCCTTATATCCTTTTACTAAAAGTCTGAGCTTTGCGACCTTGTCCTCCACTGATTCCTCTTCTTGGACATCAATGTCTGAAACCTTGCAGCATGTGGCTTCGAGCACTTGCTTCAGCTTTTGTTGTTTTTGTACTACCTGTTCCTTCTCCTAGATCACCTAGTTGAGCTTCTGCTTTAGTAAAGCTCGCTCTCGCTCTACCTAAATGTTCAAATTTGAAGTGATTTGTTCGTGTTGCTTCAACTCATCTATGATTTCCTGGTGCAACCAATGTAATATTTGAAGTGGTACTGCTGCGATGTTCATGTTCACATATTTCCATCCTTTCGCCTGCTACTGTACCTTGGCAGAGTAAAACTGCAGGGCTCCGACAAGTATCTATGCTATCCACGCCCCAAGTGTGGGCTCTACCAGTCTTTCTTCTCAAAGACTTTCCTTTGCCTGTACTGGATATCTCACTGTTTGTGCCAATATCTTTAGTTATGCGATGCATTCCTCAACACTTGTTAGAAGTGCATTGTAGCGATCCTCTAACTTGTTCAATGATTTCGCCGTTGCTTCCTGGATTCTGTCCCCAATATGATCTAGGTCCCCATCAATGAGGAAAAATGGCATTATGTCCTTTATCTCGTCTGCCTTTTGCTTTCTTTTTATTCTTTTAGAAGATTCAATGTCTTCCTTCCTCTTCTCTGCAACAAATGGGTCTCTCTATGTCTTTTCAGACTCTTTGTTCTATTGATCACCTCCAAGAGGATCTTGGTGACCCTTGTCATGTTGCTCCTCTTGTTATACCTCTTGCTCGTCCTTGTCCTTTCCATTTTTTTCCCCGTGCTGCATCATGTCCTTCTTTGTCGAAGAATCCTTTGTCTCTGTCTCCAGCGCACTGATCCTCTCCTCAGGCCACTTCTCTATCTCTGCTAGGAGATCATCTTCTGTCACTAAATATGGCAAGGGATGCCATGTCTTCATTTTGTCCTTGTGATCCTGTATGTAAATTACGTGGAAGTCATCCTTAAAATTCACGACAAAGTTATACTGCTTGTGTAGGCTTAGTGAAAGGTGAGGGTGTTGGTTCACCAACATGTGTAAGTCCATATGATATATAACAAAAAAAATTCTATTATCATGTGTGCACATTTTTTTAGTGGTATACCATAACAAGGCATATCACGCGGCTTCACAAACATCTGAGGCTACCAAAGGGAACTGTGAATCTTCCAGCTCTTTCCATGCAAGAATCACAATAATCAAAATTAACCATGCATAGTTAAACAAAGTACCTTTCTCCTGAGCCTCGTAGCAGTCATCCATAAACTCTTTGCATAGGTATGAGGACCAATTGTAATGAACCCCATTAGCAAACTGTGAAACTAATGAAACCACCAGTGTAGGGACTTCATTAGCCTGAGACTTCCTCATGATTTTTCCAACCAATATATGTGCTACGAAGCAAACTCCCTTTTCATTTGTTGAGTTGATATCGTATCCTCGCTTCCCTTTCGTTAGTACAAACTTTCTCTTCATGCTTTCTATTATGGCTCTGTCTTGATATCTCCAAACAAACTCATATTTGGGTTTGAGCCCTTGATAAGGAAGTCTTGTGATTCTCCATATCAGTGTTGGGTCGATAGGGATCCTATTCCCCATCCATAGGCAACCATCATGCACCTACACGAGCATTTGTCTCACAAAAGCTGTGCTCCCTAGATTTTTGCCGAAGTGTGACAAATTCAACATGTTCAATAACCCTGACAACGCCAACTTAGCCACCCACCGTTGCGATTTTAATCTTGTTACACCACTTTCATGGTAGTGCACTTGATTTAAGTACCTGTCCAGTGCGAACTATGGATATTTGTTTCTGTCATTAAAATCATTGTCCATGAACTTTAGCTGTGGAATCTTTCCAAGGTTTGCCCCATCAAACCACATTTAATCTAGAAATAAGGGTGTGAAGGTGCCATATTTTGCACCCTTGGAATCTGTGACCAGTTTCATATTTGGTTTTCTAGGTGGAATATATGGTGGGAGAGGCGATGGAAACACTGTGCTTTCTATTTCCATTTTCTCTTGCTCTGCTTATTCCTCACTATCTCTCACCTATTTATGTTCTTTCTAAGGTTAAACATGTTTCTTTTCATGTTTATTCTTCGTTCTCTACTCTTTGTTAATTTTTGTCTATGGGGATATTTGTTTTTGTGTGCGTGATGATGCTTCTCTAGGTGGTGATGCTACTGCAGACATCTAAAATGATGCTTTAGGTATATGAACTGCGGCTTCTTCCATGATTCTTGCTAAACAATTCTCTTTAAATATACGAATAAACTCCTCAGTATTCATACAACAACAAAAAATTATGCAATTTCTCCGCACTAACAATACTTCAAATCTTACGACAACAAAGTTCCAAATCTTGGCGAGATGCGGATTTTTATAACAAATCTGAATTTCTACTTCATCATTAGCACAAATTGTGTTCATTAATTGCATATCTATCATTAGATATGGTGGATATGTCCTCATAAATGCATCTTTCCATGTATTTCAACGATAACGTTTCCTTTTTAATGGTCATATTTTTCTGGCGAACTTCAACATATCCCATATTGTAGCGAAGCAACCCTTCTTGCGAACTGCGACATAATCTAGACTATGTTGAAGCTCTCTTTCTGCAATGTAGTTTATAGTCCAGTGCCCACTTTCAACTGCAGGTGGCACTTAGAATTTTCTCCTTTATTCAAAGTGAAGTTGTAGGGGTAGGGTTGTCCCTGTACAACTTCAACCTACTTCCATTTACTCTTCCTTAGACCAATTCTCCATTTAAATTTTCTAATTTAACTACACCTCCATCAATAATATGTTTGATAATGTATGGGTACGACCAATGCATCTTGAATTATCTTGGAAATTTTACAAAATTCTGTCATAAAGGAGAACAAAGTCTCCTACCTGGAACTTATTCTACTTAATATGTCTATCATGCTACGCCTTTTCTCTTTATTTTTTTACCTGCTGATGGAATCCTATTATAAATCTATCTTCCTCCAAAGCAAGAAACCGCAACATTCTTTCCTCCATTATATCAAGATTTTCCATTTCTGTAAAATTTGCAATCCTCAAGCTAGGCATGATGTAATCCATGGGCATCACATCTTCTTGCCCATAAAATAACCTAAAGGGTGTCTAATTCGTCAACTTCTTACATGTGGTCTATTATCCCACAACACTGCTGGAATTCTAAGATCTCAGTCATCTGTATTCACATTGGATACCTTAGTAAGTTCATTTTTCGAAATCTTATTAAATGCTTCCACTATTCCATTGGCCTGAGGGTGATAAGGGGTACTCTTCCGATGATACACTTGGAAATTCTCATTCAATGATTCAATAGTCTTAACCTTGGTCACTCATACAAATATTTGAACATCCAAATCTAGACAATATGTACTGAAAAATAAACTTTGTTGCAGTTTTTGTGCTGCAGTGCCTTACTGGTTGTGCTTCGGCCCATCTTGTCAAGTAATCATTCGTTGTAATTATGTATCTTGCATCAGTTCTCTTTCCACATGGGTTGATGGGTCCAACAAACTCAATGGACCACTTATCAAAGGTCTGCAATGTAACTTGTGGTACCAATGGCATCTCATCTCCTCGTGATGGCTTCCCTGTTCTTTGACACATATCACATGCTCGACAATACTTATTCACATCTTTATGTAGTGTAGGCCACCACAATCCTGCTCTCAAATTCTTCTATGTAGTGTCTTTTCCTGCATAATGTCCACTAGTTGTGCTCTCATGAACCTTTGATAGAATCATTTTCCTTTCATGTTCGGGAACATATCTATGCAATATCTCATCTGGTCCCAACTTATATAACTATCATGCTATTAATGAAAAGTTAGCTGCCTTAACCACTAATTATTTCTTATGTCCCATATTATATCCTGAAGGAGCCATTCCTGTACTTAAAAACTAAATGATATCTCTTAAGTGATCATCTTCCACTCTGATTGAAAATAATTGTGCACCATGGAGATTATCTTCTATACTAGTTGGTTCTTCCCTTGTTTCCAGTCTTGAATAATGGTAAGGTCCTACATTCAAAATTCTTGGTTTAAAAATTATCTCAAAGTCATATTCCTGGAATAATAGTAACCATCTGCAGATATTTCCTCCTAAGACAGACTTATTAACTAAATACTTTAGTGCATAATGATCTGTAAACATTTTAAAGTGTGGCCCCAACAAATAGTGTCTAAACTTCTACAAAGCATGCACCATGGCCAACCATTCCCTTTCTGTAGTGGTGTAATTATTTTCTTCTTTAGATAACTTTATAATTGCAAAAGTTATAGGATGATCAATTTATCCTTTACCAGGTTCTGCCAGTACCACTCCCAAAGCTATATAATAAGCATCCACATGGACAGGGAATTCCTTATTCCAATGAGGGAAAACTAATATAAGTGGAGCTACCATTTTCTCTTTCAATATGTCGAGGATATTTTGACATTCTTCATTCCACTGAAAAGTTGCATCCTTCTTCAAAAAATTCTCCATAGGCATAATGATCTGAACATACCCCTTGATGAGCTTCCTATAATACCCAGTATGTCCCAAATTAGTGTGAAGTTGTCTTACTGTCTTAGGTGGAGGAAAGTTTAAAATGATAGAAATGTTTGTAGGGTCCACCATTAGTCCTTGCTTACAGACGATATGTCCCAATAATATAACAAAATTTACACCAAATATGCACTTCTTTAGGTTCAAAGAGATTTGATATTGTATACATGTGTCAAGCATAAGTCCTAAACTTCCAACATGTTTTCTCACCAATCCAAATATTGTCCAATCATCAAAGTATACCTCTAGAAACTTGTGGATGTATTCCTTAAAAGTTGGGACTACCACCTGAGAAAATATAGTAGGGGCATTTTTTTAATCCAAAAGGAATTACTGTGTATTGATATGAGCCCCATTATGTAGAAAATTTGGTCTTATCCCGATCTTCAGGTGCAATCCCAATCTCATGATAACCTGAGAATCCATTTGTAAATGAGCAGGCTTCTTGACCTCCTACATTATCTATCACTTCATCTGTGAAAGGGGTAGGGAAGGGACCATGTAAACATGCATCATTCAAATTTATTAGATCAACACAGATCCTAATTTCTCCTTGAGTCTTCTTCTCTTGCACCACCATAGACTCACCCATTCTGATTCTTCTATAAGTTCAATAATTCATGCTGTTATCATCTTATCAAGATATACTTTCATGTTCTCCTTATACTTTGGGTTCAGCCTGTAAGGTATCTTTTTTACTCGCTTTGCATCAGGCTTAAGGGGAATCTTCATGACTCCTAGATATCCTATTATACCCTTCATCTCTGAAAACTTGGTGGGAAACAATTATTGATATTCATGAATTAACTCTGTAACTTTACTGACTGTCTCCTCATACCAATAGTCTCCTATTTTTACAAACTTGGGTTCCTTCTCTAATCCTATGTCGACCTTCTTAGTCTTGAGTGGCTTCATTATGTCTGGTGTCTCTAGCTTAGGTCCACTTACTTCACAGTATACTTCTGACTCTGCTATGTCGATGTTTCGAGGATATTCTTCTTCATCTACAGTAAGGTTATAACACTCTAGTGCATTTTTTATCTGCGCAACCCAATCAAGTTGCTACCATGCCAATAGGGTTACATTCTAAAATATCTTATTCTTAACTACCTGAAGGGCCAAATATATGTATGTGAAATCATCCTCAAAGATGAATGTTAATATCAAGCCACAAACCATCTCTACCTAGTTCACGGAAGCATGTCGAAGCTCCGTTTTAGGTACTCGTTCTTAGGGATTGTCTCTAATGTATGAAAGAATCCATGTCCCCATTCTTGTTGTGGAATCTCTTACCATGTTGTAGTCCATAGCTCGATATGCTTCCTAGGTATAGTTTTACCATCATATTTTATCTCTATTTATATTTCTATGTGTCCAAACCTTATCCACATTAGTCTTCGACATTATTGCCAACCTCCTATATTATTCTTGTATGCATTCCACCATCTAGTAGGAGTATATTTTAGGGCTATATCCAAGGCTGAAAACCTTTGATTTTTTGTAACTTGTTCTTCATAGTCATTAAGAAAGTATATACATCACCTCATCCATCATAAGAAGGTAGGTTACATATCTCATATATTATACAACGAACCAATTTGGTAATTCTTAAACATCTCCTTGTAGATACTTAATGCAACCTATTTTGCCAGTTTTCCAACTCTTATTTTGAGTATGAGGTACAAGAACTATAATGCTCCCAACTCAACCTGAATTCTATAGTAGGGTTAACCCAATACCGTTCCTCCACTATCATTTGATATATATTGTCTATGTTAGCTGCACAATATTCTTTTTTGATTGGTTTTGTGTATCTTGTTAGCCACCTATAAAATTTTGGCATAGCAAATAGGTGGCTAAATTGTTTCTAAGTCTTCAAGAGGAACATTTTCCTTGAAAACCTATCACTCTTGAAGCCTTCATGTGTTTTTGTCCTCTGAAGAAATCCTCACTGCTGTTTACATTGATAAACCTCACTGTTTGTGAAAGAAAAAAGCTTCAAAAAAGCCTTCATCTGCTCCATTTTATCCCTTCAAAATCCCCATTTTCATCCCTTTTTCCCCTCAAAAAATTCCTCCAAAATCCCCTCATTGACCCTCTAAAACATCAAAGTCCCCTTTTTAAACCTTATATTACCATTTATTTGGTTTAAAAATCCCTTTTTCTGCCTACCGGAACCCCTCATTTGGCCTAAAAAGCACTAAAATTGACCTAAAATACCCTATTTTACACAATATCAGGCTAGGCCCCTGAGGGCTTATACAGCTCAACCCCTTTCTTCATAAGCCTTTGGCCCCACAATTGGGCGCTGAAAAGCCAAAAAATCCCTTAAAAAAGCCCTTTTCCCTTTCTAAACAATTTTCCGCTCATTTTGAAGAATTAGGCCCCCGAGGGCTTATTCCTTTCGGCAAACCACCATATAACCTGCGCTAGGACCAAGTGCTAAGGCCCCATCACGAATCGCAATTAGAGCTCTCCTTCCCGACTTTTCCTTTGTTATTCCGAAATTTTCCAATGCGATGAGCTTTTCTCCTCCCGACCACCGATCTAATCTTG
The DNA here is from genome assembly GCA_034641835.2 of Pinus albicaulis. Lineage (NCBI taxonomy): Eukaryota > Viridiplantae > Streptophyta > Pinopsida > Pinales > Pinaceae > Pinus > Pinus albicaulis. Next base: position 49,518 of record JAXQQM020075847.1, on the reverse strand, counting down.
ACCATCCACCCCTACAGATCTGACGGCTGAGATACAATCGGGTCTCCGCTCATAAGTCCTTCGCCAGCGCCATTTGATTTGATCTGAACTGTTGATCTCCCCTCTGATCCAATGGCCAGGATCTAATCACATCGCTCATTTTTTGTCTGTCGGCCAGGCCCGAAGCATTTCTCCGATTGAATCTCAACCATCCATTTGTATAGATCCAACAGTTGGAGATGAACCCGAGGGCCCAACTCATCTCCGCCTCACCTTACGATCGTGGCCGTCCATTCACATAATCCAACGGTCCACATGAAACCCGACAGTCTACCTTCCCGCCCGTGTAGCTTACCCGGCATCGTGCGTTATCCGCACCGTTGGATCTGCCACTCTCCATCCGATGGTGGACAATCTGTTTTGCGTTTTTTCTGTGCTTGAAGGTTAACACTCCAAAAAAATGCGAAATAGGTGGTATTTAAGGGGACGCGTGTCAACTGGTGTATGGTATTGTGTTTTTTTGGCAAAATTTCAAACCCTCTCCAAAGTTGCGCGAAAACCACTCCGGTTTTCTGCCTTACCACTCTCATCCGCAATGTATTTCTCATTAGCTCGCAGCCGTCGGTTGATCCTAATCTAACGGCTCATACTCGATCTCGCATTTTCCCTCTGCCTCCCATCTAACCTTTCAAAGGATTCCACCGAACGATCTTGACCGTCCATCAAACTGATCGGACGACTCTAATACAATCCCATCCATCATTCACCTGAATCCTCCCAGTGACTCCATAAAACGATCTTCACCATTGATTTCTTCGATCGTACGGACACGATATAATATCACCCCCATTCACCTATTTCTTCATCCACTGTCCAAACAACTTCATTGATGAATTTGGCCTGTAGATTGCCCCTGTTAGATTTGATCCGACGGTCCAAAATGCCCGATGCACCAGACCTTCATCAGACCCATTTTTCGCATTTCGCCATGATTTTTATGCCTTTTCCTCACTGTATCTGTTATTTCCTTCATCGTGCCACCATTCTCTCAAGCCTCCACAACATCCTCTCCCATTCCCCTAAGGATTTTGTAACTGGTTTATTGTGTTTTTGCAGATTACTGATGGTGAAAATCACTCTCTGTCTCACAGTCATAGACATAGAAATACAAGGCGTGAAACGCCATTCTTCATAGCCGAAGAGTGTAGGGAAGACACCTAAAAAGGTTTTAAGCATGTTATTAAAACCTGCATATTCACAGACAGATCAGAAAAGAAGCAGAAAAGAGTATCAGTGACAATTTAAAGGGATTAAGAGCCTATTATTAAAGATTTAATGATATAATCCAATGAGTAAAGGACGAAGATACAGATTGAAGACCTTAAAAGTGATCCAGAAGGCCTAATAAGGCCTAAAGCACATGAAACAAGCCATATCAATGTTTTCACATCAGCAAAATGTTCTTTCCCAAGAGAGGACAAGTTCCCACACTATTTTTTATTCTCCATCAAGCTCCTGAGAAGACTATCACCCTGACAGAAGTCATGAGATTGCCAGAGCATTAGTTACAAAGTATGGAAGGCCTGAAAGCCATTTATCCGCCTTACTTGTCCCAGAGTACAAATAGAGTACAAACAACTAGAAAGTACTTCAAGAGACATACCTGGAGTTATTATCAGCCTGTCGAAGACTCCTAACTCAGCCAAAGGGTACTAAAAGTCAATACAGGGATATTAAGATAGAATGGGCTACAAAAACGCTTCTCCATCTGTTTTAATGATTCATTTAAAGTTATATCTACCTCTACTGCCACCTTCTCAGCTATAAGAACTCTTGAAAAATACATTGTAAAGGTTGTTGGTTGGTTAATCGTGGATTGTAAGCTGTTTTCTCTGAGATAGAGTTCTGTGTGAATTAGTTGTAAAATAGGCCGAGGAGATGATTTCAGACTGATTTCAAGCTGTTGGAAAATGATGTATATGACTGGTGTTTCTCTTTAATATGAAAAGCATGTTCATTGGATCCTGATCTGAATCAGTGGTGAAGTGTTCTATATTTTATTGTTTTCCCTCTGTTATGCATCACATTTCATTTCTCTGATAAGAATCAGTAATCTAGCGTAGGATATACTGCTGTAAAGTACCCTAATGCTACCTGCTCTTCTTATCTTTTATGTTTTCTGCTAATTGTGTGATCGAAGAACAAATTCAATACAATTTAACCAGTATAGTAGTTGGTTCTACCCATGCTTGCTGATGTATGAATTTAGAGTCTGTTTATAGATGATCTTGTCTAGGTTTAACTGAAAGAATTTGGAAACTAGGAGATTTAGAGTTAGTTCTATCTCACTAGGGTCATTTTCCAACGGTTTGCCTCTCTAATATCCCTTTAGTTGAATTTCAAAAGAAGAGAAGGTTAAAAGTCTTTCTCTGATCTTAGACTTCACTTTGTGTCAATCTTAAATGTCTTCCATTGTCTGAAGAGTTAACCTCATTGGGAGTTTAATCATAGATGGTTAAGGCATGCCCTGTCCCTAGATTTTCTCCTAAGTGGTCACCTTGGAGGGTTTCCTTGTCATTCACCTTCATTTCCTTATCATTTCATCCCATCACTATCATCTTGAGAGATCCTCTGTTTTAGATGACTAGCCCATTTGAAAGCCTTGGATATTAAATTGCAGGTAAACCCTTTTATGACCCCATTACCCAATGGACTTGTATTTTTTTTTAATTATCTCCCCATTGCCAAAATCCTTCTTTATTCACCCCTTTACCTTGTGCTGAACCCTTATTTCATGTTTTCCAACCAAACACACAAAAAAAACAACCTTTGTGCCCTATAATTATCCTAATACCTTAAATTGAACTTCAAAGACATATATTTCTTTTCCCTTTATAGAGAGATCCCTCTCTAGATCTAGGAGGGCTAGATCCTGAGATCCCAAAGTGGTTTGATGTTGTCTTGTCTTTTGGTATTGCCAAACTTGCCAAAACACAGGAACCACAACATAATGGCAACTCCGCTGGGGAATAAGACCATATTAGCCTGAGTTTGGTAGTTAATCACTGTGGTGGACAGTAAATCTCCTTCAAAACATTTTTAACCCTCCACCTGGTGACTCCACAGTTCCTAAATGACCATAAGACTTCACTGATGATCAGTAGGCCTGCTAGTTATCTTTGTTTTCACAAGACTCCACTGGGAGAGAAGTTTTCATTACAACATCATCCATATTAAAAGAAACACATAGGATTAAGCTTCTTTGTTTGAAGATAAGTTTTCCACTCAAAGACTGTCACATTTGGCTTACTTTGTTTGTTGAGGGCCTAACATAATGGCTTCAAGAACAATCCATGCTAGAGCTTATCCTAATCCAAACCCACCTAAAATAATTGATAATTCAAAGAGTATTCTTAGGAAGTCTCTCACATCTAAAGAATAAACTATTTCCAGACACATTCATAGAGCTAATTCAACCCCTGAAAACTTTGCAGCTCTATTAGACACTCAATTTGACTTAGATTTATCAAGTAGTTTACCAAGAACTAGGTCATTTAGTGCTGTAGATCAGACAGACTTTGAGCCTCTAAGTTCATCATCACATAGTGGACAACACATTAGGGACAGAGAAACCACTCCATAAACACCTCCTGATATTCATTTCATCCATAACTTGGGTCTCTCTCACCCTAAATCTTATCAACAGTTTGCTGCTAGTCCTAGCATTTCTGTCATTCATATCCGTGCTACTCAAGCTAATCCTTTACCTCCACAAAACACTATCATGGCAGCATGGTATGCTCCCCTGGTGTTACCACAGCCTCTAGTGCCTTTACCCAATGATTATCAGTGAAAAATCCCCCATTTCACTAGAAAAGAGTCTACCGCAGCTCAACACCATGTAGATAGGATGGAAGATGCCTTCGACTATATGGAAATAGAAGATGAGACGGTTAAAATGAGAATCTTTGCTCAGAGCTTAGGAGGAGAAGTAAAAAAGTGGTTTAAAGGCCTAACTCCCAATAGCATCCAGGACCTTCCCTCTTTACATCAAACCATCATAAACAAATGGGAAGTCAAAAGAAACCCTCTCCAAATCTTAGCATAATATAAGAACCTTAAAAGAAACCAGGGAGAGAGTTTCCATGACTATTCTACAAGGTTTAACAGTGTCTACAATGCTCTTCCACCCCACATGAAATCTCCCCAAGGAATGGCCTTGGTGAAATATCCTGAAGGCTTTGATGCTGACATGGATTATCAGCTTAGGGAGAGGGATTATAACACATTAGAAGACATGCAGAAAGGAGAAATGAGTGTAGAGGCAAATTTTATTGAAAAAAAAGAGCTAGAATGAGGGCTGAAAATAAAGTAACCTATAGGGATGACACCACAGCTTCCACATCTGATCCCAAGTATGATAGTCTAGCCAAAAACATGGAGAGGATAGAAAGAATGATGGAAAAAATGGTGGTCCAAGTCAATAATCAGAACAGAAACCAAAATCAAAACCAAAACCAAAATTTTAGGAGAAACAACCCCCCAAATAGACAAAGGGACTCTGATCAACAAGTCATCCCTCCATTCCAAGAGAACTTCCTTGATGAGGATGAAGGAATAATAGAAGAGTCAGAGGGAACTGCCATAAATATGGTGGAAGTGGATAACCAAATTCACACCTTTTCCACAGAAGATAATCAAACCTCATACACACCTTGGAATGAGGAAGGGTTAGAGTCTGAAGATTATAGGTTAGGATTTGAGAATGCCATCATGTAGGTCCAAGAACAATATGATCTCAGAAGAAAAAAGAACATTGATACTCCCAAAACAAAATCCTCTAGAATCACCATTAAGAAGAGACCTGAAAAGACTCCTAAAGTGACTGCTGAAAGTAACAAATCAACAGCTGAGGGTTCTGGCAAAAACAAAGAAAAATACATCCAAAATAATGACAAACCAATTCAAGAAACTAGCAGCACTAGCATTGCAGCTAATGCTCCTGATAAAAAAACTTCAAACATTTTATATAGTGAGAATCAACAAGCTGATTCCGCCAATAAAATAGTGGCCAACAAAACAGAATTAAACCTTTCAAAGAGTCAGTCTCCTTTCAATTTGGAGAGTGAGATAGCCAAAATCAAAATTTATGTTCCTCTCATCAATTTGGCTACTAAGGATGTATATAAAGGCCAAATATTGAAAGATTTAAACTTAGGAGAAAACAGTGACACTGTCAATTTAAATGTTGATCAACTAGCCCTCTTGTTTGGCCCAAAAATTCAAGGGAGATTTCAGGAAGGGGTAGTACCTCCTTTTTATGTTAGTCTCAATATCCATGACAAAATCCTGCATAATGCTATGCATGATTCTGGGGATTCACACAATCTTATGCCAAAGGTGATTATGGAAAAGTTAGGTCTAGAGATAACCAGACCTTATAAGGATTTATATTCTTTTGAATCTAGCAGAGTGAAGTGTTTGGGTTTAATCAAAGATCTCTGTGTAAATTTGACCCAAATCCCAGCCAAGTGCATGGTAATGGATGTTGTAGTGGTAGACGTACCTCTTAAGTATGGCATGTTGTTTTCAATGTCATGGTGTTAGTATGAATCTTTTGTTGGAAAAAGACCACTTTAGCTAGTACGCATAAAAAATAGCCCTAACATCAATTATGGCTGCCAACATCTTCAAATCTGCAGTTAGTTGATCAAGACAAAGCTGCACATTTCCAGATCTATGCATAAAAAGACATTAAGCAATGAAACTGAAATTTTGCTCCATGCATCCAATAGAGAAGACAAGAACAATGTTTTTGAAAGAATTTTTTATATTAAATGGCACCTGAGAGGAAAACAAGAAAGGTGTTTCCAATTCTCCTCAATGGGATGGGTTCTTGAAAGTCCTCAGCACTTCAGATCTAAAATTTCTCTCTCTTGTTGGTGTAGAAAACCCAAACAAACTTAGAACTCAAAGGGAGCTCACAAAGCAAATAATGGAGAATGTGACAATGATAATGGCTCAAAGTCAGACCAAGATTATAGATCCAGAGTGATCTAACATGCAATGAAAGGTGACAAATGAATGGGAAAACCCCTCTATTTATAACAAAATATTAGGGTATTCTAGAACTTGGTGCATGAATAAAATATTATTAACCACATTCTAGAACCACCTTTTAGGAATATTTTATTATATTTATTGGAGGGAAAAGGATTTTTGACTTGGGTCAAATCCTTTATTTATAAATAATAAATAAATAAATGATTTATTTATTATTTTAAGGAAACGGTGGAAATATAATTAAATAAATAATGATTTATTTAATTATTTATAAATGATTTGGTCAAATTTAACTAGGAATATTATTTAAATAAGGATTAAATAACTTATTCCTAGGAAATAATCAAATAAATAAGGATTTATTTAATTGATTTCCTTGTTTTGGGTTAAATATGATTAGGAATAATAACCAAATATGGATTTGTTTACTATTTCCTTTTGGGGTTTCCTATTTAGACCATAAAAAACTTAATAAAGGTGTTTTAGTAAGTTATTTCACATAGTGAGAGCAATTTTACTTAGGATAAAATTGGTCTTACATGGTACGCTTGGGTCCATCTAATGATAATATGTTAGATGACCAAAAAATGGTGTAACAGATTGCCCCCCAGCATACGAGTGTTAGGAGAAAATCGTATGACCGAAGTACGTTGTAAGAACTGAATCACCCGTACGTCAAAGAGGGAAGTCGTAGAGAGAAATGTAAGGTAGTCTAATGTGCTAAAGGACTAGACCTCGAGGAGACGAGACTTACAGTGTGCAACAAGTATCTTTTTATGAGATGGTATCTTGTGCTAAAGGCGCTGGGGAGGCATACCTATGCCCGCCGAGACAAAAGTACAAAAGAATAGTGTGTCCAAGAAACAAGGAACCGAACTATAAAGTAGATGCCGGCATAAACACGAGCCGCATAAAAGATAGAAGAATGAATCCCACATACATGTCGTGCTCCCGGGATAATAGCCATGACTTATACAATAATATTTGAGTATATGAGATACAAATACAACCCAACTGCCCCTTATAAACGGGGAAGGGCTCGCAAAATCTCGACCGATACATGCAAATCAAAGAGGCGCCCTGCAGCGGCTAAGGCCGACATCATCAAATATATGGAGCTACATCAAAGGACCCGGAATGAAGAGGTCATCGTGGGCATGTGGGGGGCTACCTGCAGTGGCCACCCCCTCATGAGGGTTGAGACATCTTACACACACCCGGAATCACCAATAGCCGCTGCCGCATCACCGGACCATCAAGTATATGAATCTCGATCATGCTAAAAGGAGCCAGAGATGAGAAAAAATCAAGTCAAAGTGGTAATGAGAAATCCCTTTTCCTAATCCGAGGCACCGAACAAGTGTAGAAGTTGGAACCAAGGTACATTGCCCTCTAGACTCGTCTTTCCTGGAGTGAATGAGTCGATGTCGATAGAAGGAGGTCCACCATAGGTGAGGCAATAAGGGATCCTCAACTAAGGCATGAGAGAAAATAGTAGAGTGACCGACTGATCGACACTAATGATGATGATGATGAAATGGGGGGATACTGAGTAGCGGATGGATGACTTTCCTCGTTAGAGCATAAAGGGCATGGATGACTTGGGCAATGATCGATACAAGATCGAGATGGATAGGGGACAGTGGGACCGAATGCCATCATGTGCGACACGAGAGAGGGACCAGCAAATGAAGGATGGAGGACTATAGCAGCGGCATAAAGGGACTCATGGATAGACTCCATGAATGGAATGATGACTCAACTCTGATGTCAGTAAACAAGGGCGTACGTGATGGTGTCTGCCACATACGCAAAGGTCCAATGGGGACCATAAAAACATGAGTACAAGAGGGTAGCTCATGATGAAAATCAACACGAACAAGGAAAAGTATGGAGGCAAAGTGGTGCCGCAAATACAGGTGTTATAAGTGAAGAAATCTGATTTGAAGGAGAAGTAGATAGACCCTACATGGGAAAAATGTGTCCTGGTGAAGTATCAAATCATGAAAAAATAACGGATACCAATTTGAGTGCTCAGTGAGAGCTTTCCAATGGTATAGACGATGTGTCAAATAGGGCTACGGTTTGGTTGCAGCGGATGAAAGAAAAATCAGGGGTTTTTCTTCTAATAAGGCATTTTCCCTCCAAATGAATTCATTTGCTTGTGTAGTTGTGGTGAATGTAGAGAGGAGAGGAGGCCCTAAATCTTGCGGTGATCGTAGCGAACAAACCGACCGTTGAAATAGAGATCCGTTAGTTGCAGGTAAGAGGCCGAATCCTACTCTTTGTTTTTGATGGATTAAAAGTTTAGATTAGGGTCCCAAATCTCAGGAACAACCCCTCCCTCATCTTCACGGTCGGGTCGCACTTTTTGGGAAAAAAACTGCGACTCGGGAAGCAGTGTTTTGTCTAATTGAATGTAGTTTTTTCCTATCTATACCGACAAAGATGATGTTTTTGTGCAGAGATGGCGGAGATACGGATCAAGTGGAGAGAGAGAGACCCGGGTACATTACGGTCGGAGATCCAAGTGGATTAGGGTGTCCATTGTGCATCGCTGAGTTTGGGGTTCTGAAATTTGTGGAGAACCCTCCCGATGAGAGCTCGGGGAGCCCTTGTTGGCCTGGATTGTCAGCTATTGGGATCCGGATCATGAGGTTTCTTTATAGTGTAGGGGCATAGGATTGAGCCGATACCCAAGGGTTTGTATTTCCTCATCGGTCTCCCACCATTAGGGATGGTGGTAAATACATAGCCGTGTTACCGTAGGGGCGTAACATCATGGAGTTTGTAGAGCGACATTGTAGAAACTGTGCCTTTGAGTCAAAGGGACTCTGATATCGATTGAGGATCTAGAGAGGTTAGAGACCCATGCAAGGGCGGCAAGCAGCATGTTGTGGATCTTGGGCAGCCAGCGCTCCATCACATCACCAAAGGGCGGATGATGATTGTAGAAAGTGTGTTGAGTGGGACCTACTATGGGTGGGCCCTAGATGATGTTGGTGTCGCTGAAACGACAGTTGTCGTCGTGCAAGCGGAAATTGAACCATGATTGCACTTATGGGACTCGTATTGTGCTCCTTTTTTTGAGAAGATCTCGACCTTGTGACCTCAGTGTACAGCTCATCTCGATGGGGATCCGAGATAACCCAGATGCGTCTGTGGGGGGGTGACTACTCGTGCAGAGGAGGAGGAGGGGCAGTCGTACGGGTGTTTTCGACTCAGAGTTCTTTGCCCATTGGGATCGATGCCGTTGTACATGAGACCACTATCCCTATAGTGGGATGAGTTATTGGGGAAGATCCGGACTTGCCACTCGCCCGGTCGAGTATGGGGGGCCCGATGGTAAGTGACAAGTAACTAATCTTTTACGTGCATGTTAAAGTTTGTGAATAGTAGTTATGGTACCGATCCTTATACTTTTGGTATGCAGATATAGCTTCGGTGAAACCGGTCGGACATATGGGACGACACTGCAGTAGCAGTGAACTACAGTGCGAGTGGATCAAGAACGGCATAGAATGAGGATATGGCCGCTCTTCCGGGAGGACATACGTCAGATTTGAGGGGCTGCTAGATCGATGTTTCGTGAGTGGGGTTGGCAAGACTTAGACGACCAAAGACATAGAGCTATGTATTGGGCTACCCTCGTAATGGCGAGGTGTCATGCGCGCATGGCGATGGTCTGGTCAGACTGTGCGTGATCTACGAGCCGTGAGAGCAGAGCCATTGGCTCTGGATCCTCCCGAGAGTGATTAGATGTAGGGCAAGGTGGTGCCCCCTAGTGTGTATGTAAGGGCAAGTGGTGCCCCCCGCTTTTGAGTTTTGTTTTTTGTAACATGCTATGGGCATGTCATATGTATCGTAGTAGATGGACTCTAAAAACATGTTATATGATATGTATTATGCATATGTATTGTGTTGATGATTTGAAATGTTATGGTCTTGTGTGTGATAAATGCCAGCCCTAGAACATGGTTTGCAATGTTATCTACTTAGTGATTTTGTCCTCTAGGTACATGGTTGAAAGTAATGAATCTAAATTCACGTATCAAAAAGTTTCACACGTAAATATCGTCTAAACAGGGACAGCAGTTATGCACATGATAGACACCATTGAGTTGTAAGACAAGAAGCAGTGGAATCTAAACGAACGTGTAGATGGAGGATGCGATGAGAAAGGGCATCGGCTAAAAGGCCACAGATCGCATCATATTCGGCCTAATTATTGGTGGCATTTACTGAATGCAGTACCCCATTAGAAATAATGAGGGGTATGCGAGGGGGCAAAGATGGCCCAAGCCGCCGAGGCGAGATTCCGAGAATAGCGACTTGCCCCATCTGCATAGCCAATATAATGTGTGGATGGGAGGTCATGTGAAATAGTGTCACAAGACAAGAAAAGGAAGGAGGAAGAATAATGATGGCAGCAGTGAGTGTAGGTTAGATATTGAACGACAACTATGGGAGGGATTAGTCTCGGGTAGGATGGCTATGACTCATAGACCGATGAGAGGGTGATGTATGAGGGCTATGGGAGGAATAGCTGGGGCTCATGCTACGGAGAAACATCATAGATACTGGATGGTATCATCCCGGTTATGTGTGGGAAGGAAAAGGTTGAGGAAACCACATGACGCCGCAAAGCTACCTAAATCATCAAGCATGGGAAGAAAGGCGCACATATGGATCATCATGGGGGATGACAGAAGAACAAGTAAAAATATGGTCAAAGGATGTGGAGCCCAAGAATGTTGTCGAAGGGGGAATCAAGGAAAACGGACGGGAGTGGATTCGTAGGGAATGTACTCCGAGGGTCGCACTGATGATGATAGGTATAGGAGGGGGGGGGGCAGCAGGTTCCAGTCATCTCAACATCGTGGGGGGAATGTCAATGGTAGCAGGGGGCATCCTCGAGTTAGTCCCGACGCATACTGCACAAGGATGGGAGAGGCGGATTGATTTTGTTCAACCTCGTACTAGCGTGAATGACCTCTAAAGAGGTGCGGTAATGCGTGAGGTGAGGAAACAAATGGTGAGAATAATGGCCATGGACACCACACAGAGCACAGTGGTTTGTTGGTGCTAAGAGTCTTTGGGTTCTTGGTCGCGGACGAGGAAGAAACAGAGGATTCAGGACCGTAGACTCAGTGGAATGAGACTTTAACCATGGGTTTGATGCGAGAAACTCAGACAAGTTATGGGTGGCATGACCGACACCATCACACAAGGCACAAAGCTTGGTGGGTGGAGGAGGGTTAGGGTCAGGTGTAGTGGCCTTGTATTTGGATGCCCTCTTGCGAGCTTTTCGTTTCTTTCGACGTAGGCACATCACAACGGAGAATGGTCTAGTTGACGTGCGAGGTGACGCGTAGCGACGGAAGAAGCTAGGGAATCGGTTGAGAGGCGGTGTCAAAGCAAGGGTATGGTTTGGTGTGACCACGGTGGGGTCTCGGGTGGAGGATTAAGATACCGGACGGGTTTCGACTAGATTTCTTTTCCCATTGGGGATCGGATGCCGTTGGCCTCGAAAACTATCCCTATAGTGGGATGAGTTGTTGGGAGAAGCCAGGACTTAAACACGCACAGTGGTGAGGAGCCGTGTGAAAGTGAAAAGTAACTAATATTTTATGTGCATGGTAAAGTTTGTGAATAGTATATATGGTACTGATCCTTATACTTTTTGTATGCAGTTATAGCTCCGGTAAAACCGACCGGATATATGGGACGACTCGCAGTAGAAGGAACTACAGGTGCTAGTGGATCGAGAACGACACAAAATGAGGATATGACCGCTCTCCTAGAGGACATCCATTGTAGATGTGAGGGGATGTTGACTGGTGTTTCAGAGCGGGGTTGGCAAGACTTAGACAACCAGTACATAGAGCTATGTATTGGGCTACCCTTGGAATGGTGAGGTGTCATGCGGCACATGGCGATGGCAGGTAGGCCATCGTGATCTCAGTGCAATGGGACGAACCATTGGCTCGGGATCCTCAGTGGATGGGAAGGTGGTGCCCCCTAGTGTGTATGTAGGGGCAAGTGGTGCCCCCCAGTTTTGAGTTTTGTTTTTTGTAACATGCTATGGGCATGTCATATGTATCAGAGTAGATGGACTCTAAAAACATGTTATATGATATGTATTATGCATATGTATTGTGTTGATGATTTGAAATGTTATGGTCTTGTGTGTGATAAATGCCAGTTTAGAACATGGTTTGCAATGTTATCTACGTAGTGATTTTGTGCTCTAGGTACATGGTTGAAAGTAATGAATCTAAATTCACGTATTAAAAGTTTCACACGTAAATATCGTCTAAATAGGACAGTGTTATGCACACGATAGACACCATTGAGTTGTAAGACAAGAAGCAGGGAATCTAAACGAACGTGCAGATGGAGGATGCGATGAGAAAGGGCATCGGCTAAAAGGCCATAGACTGCATCATATTCGGCCTAATTATTGGTGGATTTACGAATGCAGACCCCATTAGAAAGAATGGGGGTATGCGAGGGGGAAAAGACGGCCCAAGCTGCCGAGGCGAGATTCCGAGAATAGCGACTTGCCCCATCGGCATAGCCAATATAATGTGTGGACGGGAGGTCATGTGAAATAGTGTCACAAGACAAGAAAAGGAAGGAGGAAGAATAATGATGGCAGCGTGAGTGTAGGTTAGATATTAAATGACAACTATGGGAGGGAGTAGTCTGGGTAGGATGGCTATGACTCATAGACCGACGAGAGGGTGATGTATGAGGGCTATGGGAGGAATAGCTGGAGCTCATGCTATGGAGAAAATCATAGATACGGATGGTATCATCCTGGTTATGTGTGGGAAGGAAAAGGTTGAGGAAACCAAATGACGCTGCAAAGCTACCTAAATCATCAGCATGGGAAGAAAGGCGCACATATGGATCATCATGGGGGATGACAGAAGAACAAGTAAAAATATGGTCAAAGGATGTGAAGCCCAAGAATGTTGCTGAAGGGGAATCAAGCAAAACAGAGGGAGTGGATTCAGAGGGAATGTACTCTGAGGGTCGCACGGATGATGATAGGTATAGGAGGGGGGCAGCAGGTTCCATCATCTCAACATCAGGGGGGGAATGTCAATGGTAGCAGGGGCATCCTCGAGTTAGCCTGAAGCATACTATGCAAGGATGGGAGAGGCGGATTGATTTTGTTCAACCTCGTACTCGTGAATGACCTCTAAAGAGGCGCGGTAATGCGTGAGGTGAGGACAATGGTGAGAATAATGGCCATGGACACCACACAGAGCACAGGGTTTGTTGGTGCTAAGAGTATTTGGGTTCTTGGCTGCGGACGAGGAAGAAACAGAGAATTCAGGGACCGTAGACTCAGGGAACGCGACTTTAACCATGGGTTTGATGCGGGGAAACTCAGGACAAGTATGGGTGGCATGACCGACACCATCACACAAGGCACAAGGCTTGGTGGGTGGAGGAGGGGTAGGGTCAGTCGGGGTGGCCTTGTCTTTGAATGGCCCCTTGCGAGCTTTTCCTTTCTTTCGCGTAGCTGTCACAATAGGAGAATGGTCTAGTTGAGGTGCTGGTGGCACTATAGCGATGGAAGAAGCTAAGGGAATCGGTTGAACCAGTGTCAAAGCAAGGTATGGTTTGGTGTGACTTGGTGGGGTCTCAGGTGGAGGATTAAGATACCAGACGGGTATTCCTAGGGTCAAATTAGGGAGGGAAAGGGTTGCCATGATGGGTACCGAATAAACTCTGGGAGGGGGAGCAAGGAAAGGTATCTGGCCGGCAGGGTAATGGCCAGGAGGGAAGGCTCCCATATGGTTAAGACCTGGGGGAACTGACCCAGGAGGGTAGAGAGGCTCATGAGTACTAGCTGGAGGGGAAGTTCCAGATGGAAAAGGTTCGGATAGCTGAGGCGAAGGGCTAGGAGCGGGTTGCGGCAGGCGAGGTTGAGGTTGTTGACTAGCTGAAGCGGGCCACTTAAGGTCAGCCCGAGACAATTGCATCATGCAAACATTCGCTAAACTGGGATTAGAGACAAGATGAGGAGGAAGACCAAGGAAGGTTCCAAGCAAGGAGGAGTCTTTGTAGACGCCGGGGGAAACACTGGTCAAAGAATCAACGGTTTTCTTATTGGCTAGAGAAGAGATGGTTGACTCAGGGGAGGTCTGAGAGTTTGGCTCGTGATATGTCAACTGGTCAATGGTGACTATCTTTCCATTATGAGGGAAAAACATCTTGCGGTGGACCACGGATGGGACATTAGACATGGCATAGGTGTAGCTACGCCCTAAAAGAATGTTGTAGTCAAGAGGGGCGTCAATGACTTCAATGTCAACACAAACGGTCTTGCCTACAAGGGTGATAGGACAATTACGGAAGAGGCCAATGGGTTGGGAGGCATGGCCATCCCACGCACGAAGGGTGATTGTGGAAGGGGCCAATTCAGGAGATCCGAGTTGTTTCCAAACTGAAGCAGACATCACACATGTAGATGCCCCCTCATCAATAATACATCGAGACACTTTAGCATTTCGGATTTTGACTGGGATTTGAAAGTGACGGAAACAGGAAGGGGAGGTTGATTTGACTGACAGGTGTCAAAAACAATCAATTGGTCATCAACAGGATCTACAGCTCCCATGGCGGATAGTAAAGCCTTCCTTTGAGAAGGACACGACTGGAGGAGCTCCAGTGTTGAGATGGCAGTAGGAGACTGCGCCAAATCATCTACTACACTATATGAATGAGCAGCTCGACCGGAAGCAGCATTTCGACATAATGGGCCTTTAGGAACCTTAATAGGGACCTCAACTTTGGGTTGAGGGATCTGAAAAGGACCATTGGGTGTCGAAAGAGGCGCTGTAGGACCTGGAGCAGGTGACTCGAGAACATACGGAGCGGGAGGCATGGGGTACTGGCGAGACCGAGTTTGAAGGTTAAGGTCGGCGGTGAGAGGTTGGTCAGAATTCATCATGAGAATCTGGTAATCAGAGGAACCAGAAGGGGAAGGTTGAGTGGTTATCGGGGCATGAGGTGGTTGAGTAGCCACGAATCCTTGCTGAGGGAAAGGATCGGTAAACACGGTTGGTTGAGAAGTAGCTGTATTGGGGGGAACAATAGGGGAGGTATGCTATCCCCGCAATGTAGCCTAAGACTCCCACATCTGCCGCATCTGTGGTAAGTGGGGACAATCGTGAGTGTAATGACTGTAAATACTGCAACACGAACAAGGCTTATTGGTGCGAAGAGGCATGTTCGGCTTGGGCTGAGAGCCCTGTGGCTGGTTAGTAGTGTTAGAATCAATACTTGGAGGAGTGGATCCACGATTACCAGTGACAGATTGATTTTGATTGCCTTTCCGCTTTCTTTGAGAAGAAGGAGGATTAGTCGCACCCTGTTGTGCAAGTACTTGCCCTGGAGGGGGTAGTAGGTGCTATTGCGGGGGTTGAGAAGGCAAGGGAGTTGGAGGTCCAAATTCTGGAGGAGTTGGAACACCAGGCTATGGATAGGGATAAGGGTTAGGATGGGCAACATTGAGGTAAGCAGGAGGGTGGGAAAAAGGAGGAGGCATGCCGTATCCTGGATACATGCTATCTAGAGGGGGGAAAGTGCTGGAGGTGCTGGCCCCTCCCGGAGGGAAACCATAGCTCATAGAAGGTGGAGCGTAGGTATGTGAAAGAGCTCCAATGATACCGTCGGTAGAGTG
The DNA here is from genome assembly GCA_034641835.2 of Pinus albicaulis. NCBI lineage: Eukaryota > Viridiplantae > Streptophyta > Pinopsida > Pinales > Pinaceae > Pinus > Pinus albicaulis. The sequence goes on along the minus strand of JAXQQM020075847.1, from coordinate 33,773 downwards.
AGATGCCCCTGGGGTGTTAGCGCCACCGGGTTTAGGAAGGTCAGGAAGGATGGTATAAACATAACCAGATTGAGCATAGATGCGGTCATATTTCAAGGCTATTTGGAGGGCAGCTTCTTCGGTTTCAGGGAACAGGGATGCGACATCTTTGCCAATGGCAGGTAAGAGAGAGCGAAGGAACCAGTCCATATAGACCCGATCTTCAAAGGTGGGAGCTCGGCATAAGCTCCTTCTTCTCCTCCATTCCTAGACATGAGCAGAAAGGCGGGTCGAAGAGGATTGACGGAAAGAAGTCAAGAGTTCAGTACCAGTGTCGTATCGGAGAGGGAGCTGGAAATAAGATAAGAAGGATTGGGAAATGGTCGCAAAGGTGGTATGGGAAGAGGTGGTCTGATCAACATACCATTTAGAAGCTTCGCCAGTAAACGTGCATTGGAACAATCTAAGATGGATGGAATCATCAGTAATGGAATTGGAGGAACACCACATGTGGAAAGATCGGATATGGTTGGAGGGATATTCAATAGCAAGGCCTTCGAACTTGGGAATGTCGAAGGGGAGCTTGGTTGGCATAGCAAGCCAACTAACATCATGGCGAATAGGATCGTTGATCAACTGATTGAAATCGGGGAGACTGAGACCTGCCATATAAGGGAGTAAAGGGATAGTCGAGGTAGTTCCCGTGGTGGTTCCGCTAGTAACAGACCCAGCAGTAGGACTAGGGTTGCTGCTAGTGTTAGGCCCTGAACTAGACATGGTGAAGGTAACAGGGGGAGAACCAGAAGTAGGGGGAGAACCCGAATAATTAGAAGAAGAGTCGGAGTGTGGACTCGAGGGAGGGCTAACTCGACGACGGCGGGAAGGAGTAAGTCGACCAACCATAAACTGAGGGTGAAGGCCAAGAAGTCTCTGGGATATATGCCTTCGGGGTGCAATTATGACGGCACAAAGGAAAGAAGAATAATCAACAAAGGCAGGGAGGTGCAGAATCAAGTGATGTCAATGTCGAAACAAGGGCAGAGAGGTGCAGTGTCAATTGATTTTAAAGTTTTTGCCTAGCGGTGGTAACCAGGCTCTTCTTCACTTAGGGTCAGTGTGTGGCGTGTGTTAATTTTAATTTTTAAACCCAGATGTTTTGAGAGTAAAATAAAAAGTGTGCTGCGTAATGAAAAATAAATCTGCAGAGAACAATAAATAAAGCTGAAAAATCAGAAAATTAACAGCTAACAATGCATCAATCTAACCCAAGAAGGAAGGTCTCTCAAAACTAGTCTAAAAGAGGGAGAAAAAATCTAGTCAAAACACACTAAAAAGGGGCCAATAGATCTAAGGTCAGGGAGGGATAGGGATCTAAAGGAGAAATCTGCTAAGAAATCTGCTGAAAAGAGGTGCAGAAAACAGCAAAGAGGCAGAGGCAAGGTTGCTGTAACAAAGGAGGAAATCAACTGAAGGTAGAAGGGACAAGGAGGTGACCCTAGAGACAAACCCAAAAAAAACTATATGAGGTGATTTGAAAGGGGGAAGAGCTGATTTAAAAGGGATCTGAAAATGAGGTATCAGATCTGGCAAGAAGAAGGCTGAAACTCTGAAAATTCAGACGTCTGAAACAGCTAAAACTCTTCCACAAAAATTGGAGGGTACTAAATCCCTAAGGGGCGAGATTCCCACTTAGTTGAGTAAAAAATATTAGAAACATGTCTAAATGGGCGGAGACAGAGGTTGGAAAACCCTGACAGAAGCTTCAAACAAACCCAGAAAAATTGCTGGAAAAGTGCATAAAAAAGTGCAGGTCGTAGGTTCTGACCTGTTTTTAGTCTAGGTCGCAGTTTTGGGGCAGAAAAGTGTGTCCTCCAAGCCAGGTCCCAGGTTTTGGGCCAAAAAGTGTGACCTGCAGATCCAGGTCTCTCGGCGGCAGATTTCAGAAAAAATTGTCGTCTCAGCTGCAGCTGATGTCTGTCACCTGCGCAATAGGGCCAAAAACACACGGAAGTTAAAAATTTTAATGTTTGAGGGTTTTTGAGGTAAAAAACACCATAAAAATGGGAAAAACAAAAAACTGAAGAGAAACCCTAGGGTCTGAAAGAGCTAGATATGCAGGAATATGTAAAACGACAACGGTCGCAAAAGAAAACCCGTGTGGAGTCGCCAATTGTTAGTATGAATTTTTTTTCGGAAAAATACCACTCTAGCTACGCATAAAAAATAGCCCTAACATCAATTATGGCTGCCAACATCTTCAAATATGTAGTTAGTTGATCAAGACAAAGCTGCACAAATCTAGATCTATGCATAAAAAGACATTAAGCAGTGAAAATGAAAATTTTCTCCATGCATCCAATAGACAAGACAAGAACAATGTTTTTGAAAGAATTTTTTATATTAAAGGGCACTTGAGAGGAAAACAAGAAATGTGTTTCCAATTCTCCTCAATGGGATGGGTTCTTGAAAGTCCTCAGCACTTCAGATCTAAAATTTCTCTCTCTTGTTGGTGTAGAAAACCCAGACAAACATAGAACCCAAAGGGAGCTCACAAAGCAAATAATGGAGAATGTGACAATGATAATGGCTCAAAGTCAGACCAAGAGTATAGATCCAGAGTGATATAACATGCAATGAAAGGTGACAAATGAATGGGAAAACCCTTCTATTTATAACAAAATATTAGGGTATTCTAGAACTTGGTGCATGAATAAAATATTATTAACCACATTCTAGAACCACCTTTTAGGAATATTTTATTATATTTATTGGAGGGAAAAAGATTTTTGACTTGGGTCAAATCCTTTATTTATAAATAATAAATAAGTAAATGATTTATTTATTATTTTAAGGAAATGGTGGAAATATAATTAAATAAATAATGATTTATTTAATTATTTATAAATGATTTGGTCAAATTTAACTAGGAATATTATTTAAATAAGGATTAAATAACTTATTCCTAGGAAATAATCAAATAAATAAGGAATTATTTAATTGATTTCCTTGTTTTGGGTTAAATATGATTAGGAATAATAACCAAATATGGAGTTGTTTATTATTTCCTTTTTGGGTTTCATGTTTAGACCATAAGCAACTTAATAAAGGTGTTTTACTAAGTTATTTCACATAGTGAGAGCAATTTTACTTACGGTAAAGTTGGTCTTACATGGTGTACTTGGGTCCATCTAATGATAATAGGTTAGATGACCAAAAAATGGTGTAACACATGGGGTTCCAAGCTGCAGGGTATAATGCAGATGGACATGAAATATGCCACAATTCCTATCTTTAGCCAGCTTAGAAGACTATATAGAGAGGCACACATGAAATTCATAGTTAGTAGCCCTGAAAAACGAGAGAATTCCCCTCTCTACTCTGTCCACATAGACCTAGACTCTTTTATCGTTTACAATGATGAGTTTACTGATGAACAAGAGCTAGGAAACACAGATTTAAATAATAGAGTAGAAGCCACAAATTCGAACATAATGGCTGTTGTGTGAAATAACTGTCGAATTAATTTACCAATATTTATGTATCAACCCGGGCTTGTAAACACGAGCTATACTTCACTCTCAAGATTTAGCTCTTAGATTCGAATTTTGCACGATCCCTTATGCTGTTTAATTCAAGAATGGAGGCACACAAAAACATCGATAAACACACACCTTGAAAATGAATCAATTCATAGCAAATCCTAGTTGGAAATCTTTGTTCTATATATCTAAATCTTGAATCAAAACCATTACTAATCAACATCAATAATGACTCACTGCTTCAAGAGAAATCTTAAGAACCCTAATTCTGCTTTTTAGAGGTCACACTTTGAAAGAAATTTCTAATCTGAGTGAATTGATAAATGATATCACACTTCACACAGCAAACTTGTAATTACAAATGATATCTCAAATTATTTCTGATAACAACACTCCATGCCAACTTCACTATAATAGGGTTAAGTGGAAAAGTGCAGCATCACACTGGTTTGGATATCAATTTCTCACACAGACTCCAGTCATGAAAGCCTTCAATCCTCCATACCTAACCGACCTGTTTATGTATACATATGTCACTTACTCTTGGAAATTTTAATTTCTACTTGGAAAACCAAATTACATCAGACTCAAGCTATTGGAGTGTGCAACTGTTCTCTGGGTATCAGTTTCGAATTACAATTTTCCAATTGCGCTTGGGTAAGATTACTTAGGCTTCTATTATGATAGACATTCTGCAATAAGACAAAGAATTTAATCAACACATGTCACAACAAGGTGTAAAACAGAGACAAAGATGAATTTAACTCCTGGATTTCACAGTTGACATTATCATGGAAATGATTTGCAAGAAGGTTTCAATGTTCAAAAAATGATTGCCTTTCGAATCAGGTTGCAAGAGTTAATTCTTCTGTTACTTTTGTGGATTGAAATTGTGAAACCTAACACACCAATCCAAACATCAGTCCAAGCTAATTAAAACTCTGTTTTCAAGGAATACACACTTTCACTAAGGGATCTCACTAATGCAACTACAAAAAAAACAAACTGCAAATACCAATTTAAACATGCTAAAGGAATGGAGAAAGCTCTCTGCTCGACTTCTTTTGTTCCTCTAGATCTTGGCCTTGTTCAAATGCTTGAAGTTTTCAGCCCTCTGATTAGGGTACCTTGCACCCAATTCAACCCTCTGATTAGGGTACCTTGCACCCAATTCAACCCTCAATTTTTGGCCTCAGAATTCAATCTCTGTGCTGATCCTTCATTTCTGGGTCCTATCTGTTACACTGTTCAAAAAGGTATATTGACCCTCTATTCCTAGGTTTTCTCCAAGGTAATCCACCCTTAGATATGCACCTCAGTAGGACTAGGCCCTCCCTGAAATACACAAAATTATCTCGGCCTTGTCACAGAGAATCTCACAGAACTTGTACAAAAAGAAGAAAGAAAAAAATGCATAATAGTACTAGCTTTGGATTTCTTGCTCTATTTCTTGAGTGACACTCAGTCTATGTTGATGTAGCCAATTGAAGATCAGAATGAAATTTATATAGAAGCAATTATATTTGGGTTATAATTACAATGATATTGCCAATCAAATCCTGGAGCTACGCAATTGTCCCCTATGGAAACGTAAACCAATGCTGAGACTGCTCTTCTACGATGCTAAGCATGCAATTTGGAAACTTAACACTACGACATCTGAATTAACCACTTCCTCAAGATCGAATTTTGAAAAAAAATTCCCTCCAGCATACACCATAGCAATGGAAGCACACTGAAACATAAATCGATTCCAAAGACAATAACTCTGTAATTTAAATCATTGATATGTGGAAGTCTAGCAACATAGACCAAGCCAAAACCAAATCGTTCTTCAAAATAAATTTTGCATTCCTACATTCAGATCCACGGATTCTTGGGGACTTTAGAAAATGTAAATCAAGCAAACACAAATCGATTTTCACAATTGAATCAACTTTGCACTTTAAATCACCAGATTCCTGAAACTTCAACAAACGTGACCTATGCTAAAAGTCGATTTCCACAATTTAATTAACTCTGCAATTTTAAATCCATGAATTCTTGAAACCCAAAAAATGTAAACTCTGTTAAACGTAAATCGACTCTCACAATTGAATTGACTGGTGTAATATAAATCTTTGAAACTTTCGGAAAATGTAAATCCAACTAGAACAAATTGATTTTCAGAAATCAATTCTGCAATTCAAATCTGAACTCTGGAAAATGTAAATCAAACTAGAACAAATCCATTTGTAAAAATAATTAACGCGGCAAATACGAATTCAACCACACAGTGACTAAGAATTACCTCTAGCTATTTTACCGAACTGAACCGGATGTGGTGGGCCCTTGCCACACCCGGGAAAACATTGATTACAAACTAATTCACACCTACAACAATCTTCTCAGAAACTCAGCACACCTACGATAATCTTTGAGCAATCAAGAACACACTGGCATTTTAAATCGATTTCTTCTTCTAAACACTAGAGCACACATAAATGGACAGCTGAAGGATGCATTATATTAACCTATGTCATCAAAAGGTGATTCTCTGCCTTTATAGGCATGCTTACATCATAAATTTAGTAACAGTTCCATGACATAGCAAGCGTTGGAGACCAGAGATTTGGAATCCACGAAATTGGCACTTCCTGATCTAAATCATACTAACAGTTTTGATTACAATTGATTGCAGCTATATATAAAAAAACAAAATCTTCTTTGAATGAATCGAACTCCACTATGCTGTAGAATGGCCAGCTGGCCCTCCACCAGTTTTGACTATGCCAAAGTGCTAGAAGGACGTTGAATTGCAGAACAGGGGCTTGAGATGGAGCTTCCCATGTTGGCACCTCCATTGTAGGCTGTTTGAAAATTCCTCCAAGCTAATCAACACATTCTGCAATATATCCATTGTTCTTCCCATAGTGATAAGTCGAAAAATAGCATATTACAAAAAAATGCCTAATACTAGCTATAGAATAGTGGAAACAACTCTACTTATACTGCTTTTACCTTTAACTGTGGTTGATGAAGGTCTGGCCATTTTAGGGACTTAGGAGAGGGACAAGAGGGTTTATAGGTGTCAAATTAGGCCAAAAAGGGGCTAAGGAGGTGATGAAAAATAGACAAAAAGCAGCCGCAACATCTCCCCCACAGTTGAGCTAAGGAATGTCCTCATGCCTCCAAGTCATCATTGTCTAGTCAAAAATTAGTTGCTTGGGCCAACTTCTCCAGACTCTTCCTGAATGAAGTTGAGCATTTGTGAACTGTGTAGCTAGTCTTCTAGCACTTGTCTGTTGTCCCTTCTCCCCGAATTAAATTGATATATATATATATATATATATATATATATATATATATATATATATATATATATATCTATATATATATATATATATATATATATATATATATATATATCTATATATATATATATATATATATATATATATATATATATATATATATATATATATATATATATATATATATATATATATATATATATATATATATATATATATATATATATATATATATATATATATATATATATATATATATATATATATATATATATATATATTTATTTATTTATTGAGGAAGTGATATCCCTCTACTTGGGGCTATTATTTGCGAGACAGCCTTCATCGGCATGGTCATACCCTACATTGGAAAAGGACCTTGCTATTTTGGGCTTATAGAAAGGGGTTGGAAGCATGTATATCTTAGGCAATATTATACGGACCTACGAGCTGGTGGTGGGGAGATGAAGGAAATTGGGGAGAAGGGCGAGGAGCGTTAGGCCAAAAATTTGGGTCGAAGGGCTGACATGCACAACATCGGCTCCATGCGGGGACGGTGCGTTCATTTTTGGACGTGCGAGAACACCATGGAGACAACGATCATTTCGCACGCCCACCTTGATCTTCCGCTTTTCTAGCATTTTCTTCTCAGTAGTAGTGTACGTACAAAATCACGACTAAAACAAAAACATATATACGGTATTGTACACTGGAGCTGTTACGAATCGAATTGAAATTAATGAAAGTAGGGCTTGAGGAATTGACCATTTACAGGGGCATCCAGCAAATCACCCTGTAAATTTTCCAATATGAATGTGTTGTTACCTCCCTATTCCACAACTTTAAATGGACCAAACCAGAGTGGATCAAATTTAGCATGCTTGCCCTTCTCTGCTCTTCGAACGTCCCATCTGAGAACCAGGTCTCCAATTTGAAATTTTCTATCTTTCGCATGCCGATCGAAGATTTTTTTCATTTTCTCCTGATACTCAGCTAATCTCTGATTTACTTGGCTCCGTGTTTCCTCCAATTCTACCAATTGATTAATCCTTCTGACCATGTCATCTGGTTCTTCCTGACTTTCCTGCATGAAACGTGCTACTGGCAAAGCAAATTGCATAGGAAACACAGCTGCTTGTCCATATACTAATTCATAAGGAGATTTCCCTGTTGCTCTCTTGCTGGTTATCCTATTCGCCCATAGAGCAAATTTTAATTGGGAATCCCAGTTTTTCTGATTCTCATTTATTTTTTTCTTCAAAGTCCTCACCAGGGTTTTATTTGAGGACTCTGCCAAGCCATTCCCCTGTGGATAGTAAGCCGTGGAGTGATTCAATATAATGTTATACTGCTGGCAGAAATTTACGAACCTAGCAGACTTGAAGGCTTGTGCATTATCAGTTACAATTCTAGCAGGACAACCAAACCTGGATATGATATTTTCTTCCACAAATTTGATTATCACAGCATCTGTAGCATTTCTTGCAGGTATGGCTTCCACCCATTTTGTAAAATAATCTGTGGTTGTTAGTATCCATTTATATTGGCCACTTGATGGAGGATGTATTTCCCCTATAAAATCTAATCCCCATTTCTGAAATGGCTCATTTACATGAATAGGAATCAAGGGTAAAGCTGCCAATTTTTGTCTTTCTGCAAATCTTTGGCACTTGTCACATGTTCTGACCCAAGCAAAAGCATCTGTAAATAATTTTGGCCAGTAGAAGCCAGCCTTCAGGATTTTATGAGTTGTAGCCCTCCAGCTATAATGTCCTCCATAGAGCCCTTCATGAAATTCTATCATTACATTTTCTACTTCATTATCTGTACGACATAATAGTAATATACCTGAAGGATATTTCCAATATAGCTGCCCATTAGCAACTATGTATTTCTGTAATTTCATTCTTACAGCCCTGTATTTTATCTTATCACAACTTGGAGGACAGATGAGTGTTAAAAGATATTCAACTATTTCTTTGTACCAAGGACTAGTGAGATATTTTATGTGTATCTTTTGAGAGGCCATCTCTAGTCCTTGCTGTTCTTCTCCTTTCTCAGATTCTTCATTTGCTATCATGGATAAATTTATGCCTAGAGCCTGATGATTTGATTCAGACAGAATTTTGGCTAGCCCTTGTCCTTTAACCAACTTAGTGGGCCTTATGTCCAAATCATACTCCTGAATTTTTGCAATCCATCTTCCTCTTTTACCTTCACTATCCCCCTGAACAAGAATGTCTTTGACAGTTGCTGTAGGGACATATGCAGTGATGTGAGATTGCAAAATATACATTCTGAAAGCTTTAAGAGACTTCACCAGGGCATATGCCTGTTTCTCCAATATGTTGTATTTCAATTCTGCATCATGCAATACCTGACTGAAAAAGGCTATAGGCTGCTCATATCCATCTTCATTTTTCTGCAACAAGACTCCAGCTACTGTATGAGGTGAAGCAAATGAAAAGATCATAAATGGCTTTGTATAATCAGGCCCAGCTAGCACAGGAGCTTCAGCAAATGCCTGTTTTATCCTTGTGAATGCATCTCTAGATTCTTGGGACCATCTTAATTCATTATTATTTTTTAGCATATCAGTTATATGCCTACCTATCTCAGCATAGTTAGGAATAAACCTTCTCAGAAAATTGATTCAGCCTAGGAGCACCTGCACTTCTTTCTTATTTCTGGGGAGAGGAATTCCATTTATGACTTCAACTCTTTTAGGGTCTATTTTCACACCATCTCTAGTCACAATGTGCCCTAAAAGTTTTCCTTCCTCTAATGCAAATAAAGACTTTTGTGGATTAAGAGAAAGGCCATACCTTCTGCATTTTTCAAAAGTTCTTCGTAAATGATCAATGTGCTCATCATCATTCTTGGAGAATACTGTAATATCATCAAGGTATACCACCAAAAATTTATCCTGTTCACCAACAAAAGAAATATCCATAGCCCTCTGAAAGGTGGCTCCTACATTGATTAATCCAAAAGGCATCCTGGCATACATTAATGTACCCCAGGGTGTGGTGAATGCAGTTTTATTCTGATCCTCTGGGAGTACAGCCACCTGATTATAACCAGAAAAACCATCCATCATTGACATTCTGGAGGCTTCAATCACTTTCTGCAAAATATGGTCCATCTTAGGCAGTGGATAGTTATCTTTTAAAGATGCCTTATTTAAATTCCTGAAATCCACACACAACCTTATTTCTCCATTCTTCTTTCGAACAGGAACAAGATTTGCCACCCATTGGGAGTATCTTAATGGCACAATTATTTTACCCTTTAGTAGCTTCTTGATTTCTTTTTCAATGGAGGGAAGCAGTAGAGGGTTTATTTGTCTGAGCTTCTGCTTATATGGTTTTGCATCTTCCCTCAGAGGAATTTTATGCTGCATTATATTAATATCAAAAGTTTTTAGGTCCTGATAGGACCATGCAAACACATCCTTATATGACTGAAATAGCTTCAAATATTTTCTTTTATATTCCTCTGAAACCTTTTTGGATAATTTTACAATTTTGGGCTCAGCATCAGTGCCCAAATTCAAGTCTTCTACTTGATTTTCTTCTACTATTTTATTATGCTGCAATGGAACATCATTTTTATCAAATAATCTTTCTAGGGGCACTAGCCCTCTAGGTATGATATTTCCTTTTAGCTGCAGCACTTTATTGCCTGCTATTTTTTCTTCCCATTTGTTTTCTGAAATATTTTCAGCTTCCTCTTCTTCATTATCATCAATCTCCATATTGGAGAATTCTCCCACTGTCTCCAAGAATCTCTTCATTTGTTCATCATCTTCAAATACCTGCCAATGTTTAACATTATCTGGGATTGATGGTCTGTATCGTACTTCAATTTCATACCTCAAAAGAGGATTCTGTGGAGGACGAAATGTACTTGCAGCCACAATAAGAGAGTCTGCCATTCTGTTCTGCTCCTGGGGCATGAACTGTATGTTAAATGCCAAGAAGAAATTCTCCACAATGTCCCATACTTCATTTATATATGCTTTCAGGCGAGGATGCTTAGTTTGACATTGATTTCTGACCTGCCTTACCACCAGCTCAGAGTCTCCCATGACTTTTAAACTTTGTATGCCCATATTCTTGGCTGTCTGTAATCCCAACAAAAGTGCTTCATATTCAGCTACATTATTGGTAGCCTCATATTCCAATTTAAAGGACAGTGGGACCCATTTGCCTGTAGGAGAGATTAATAACACCCCAGCTCCATTGCCTTCTCTTGAATTTGCCCCATCAAAATGTAAAGTCCAGATTCCAGCTTCATAATTTTCTAAAGGCTGCTCATCCTTAATTTTGAAGGGGGATTCATGCACATAATTTTGATCTTCTTCTAGCATAAAGCATGAAAAATCTCCTTCTTTACTATAGACTGGTGAATTTTCAGAGTTATCAACCTTAGTAACTACCTTGACAAATTTAGTCTCTCTGTATAACCTCCTCTCCTGTCCACCAAAAACTGGGATGGTAGCATATGTTAAATCCAGCTTAATTGACCCACCAATTTTTGTACCCCAGGACCTTGACCGCAACATGCCAAAGCGGGCTGGGATATCAGCCACCACAATGTCCATGACCACACTCTTTGCTGGAATTTGGGCCAAATTGACCACTAAATATTTGATCATCCCCAAGCATTTGAATCTTTTGGAATCAAATGAATATAGGTCTTTGTATGGTCGTGTGATTTGCAGTCCTAGTTGTTCCATGACAGACAGAGGCATAAGATTATGGGAAGCCCCAGAATCTAGCATGCAGTTGTGTAACAGCAGGTCATGAATAACTAGAGACACATAAAAAGGAGGAGTAGAAGGATCTACTTCCTCAACATGTGGGCCAAAGACTACCATGGGTCTTTCTTCTTGAAGGTTTAAACTATCAGGTACAATTGATATTTCAGGAGGGAGCATAAAAGAAGTAACTTGAGACTGATATGCAGGTTGTTTTAGTAGCTCGGTCAAGGGGACCGGAATTTTAATTTTCTCAAGTTATCTTTGCAAACTAAAAGCAGGAGGGGGCTTTTCTATCACAACTTCTTTTGACTCTTTATTTTCAGCTGAAAATTTAATTTCTTTTGACACAGATTCATCATTAGGAGGACTGACTACTTTTGAAGAAGAAGGAATCTGATCATTAGGCTGCAAGGGAGTATTTAGAGGAATCTTACCTTTTTCTGTGTTTCTCTTTGTTGCTGATTCCTTCTGAGTAGGTACCTCCTTCTGAGGTGGCTCCTCTTCTTGATCTTGAGTTCGGGTCCTCTTCCTTGAAGATCTGAGATCATATTTTACATTGAATTGTGCTTGCATGAAATCAACAAATTGTTTACAATAATGATCAATCTCTGCTTCTTCTTCTTCTTGCAATGGGCATTCTATATCATCATTGTTTGAAAAAGCAAGATTTGAGTGTTCTAATTCATAAGCAGCATCTTCGGTGAAGTCATCTGCTGGACCTTCCAGGTACAATGGGTGTGGTACCTGATCCGGTTTCTCTTTTGCTTCTCTTGGCAATATCTGCAGTGGTGGTCTCTTGTACTGAGGATTGTATCCTCTGTTTGGAGCATTATAAAAATTCTTGGGAGCTGGGTTCTTTGCCTCTAATTCAAGCTTGACCATCTTCTTTATCATTTTTCTTATTTCCTCCATTTTATCTGAATCCTTCTCTTGGCTAGAGGAGGAAACCTCTTCTTTACCTCTCCTCCTAGTATCTTGTTCAACTTTTCCCTTTAATTTCCCAGTGGAGGAAAAGTTTGCTTCCAACTCCAGAGCATCTGACTGAGCATCATCTAAGGTAGCAGGTTTTCTTTCCCTTAGAGAGAATCCAAAATCTGAGTCAAATTCTGCTATGAAAACAAATTTGGCAGCATTCTGATGTGGCTTCATATCAGCAGGGAGATTTAGATATAACTTATTAAATCTCTTGATAAACTCTGACACTCCTTCATTATGTTTCTTCTTAAGAGTATTGAATTCAGTAAGACACTGTCCATGGTCTTTCTTTTCTCCCCATTTCCTGAGAAAAGTATTCTCCATGTCATCCCAGGTGGTCACTGAACGGTTTCCCAAGGTCTTGAACCATTTTCTGGCTTCACCATCCAAAGATTGCACAAACAATCTCAAGACCACATCCAAATGTTCTACATTTAAGTTTTCTGCAAAAGAGCAGAAAGTCTCAAGATGTTTCTGAGCATCAATTTCATTTTCTCCATTAAATCTAGGTAGAATCTTCAAATAATCCTGTGGCATATCATTTAGCACTTGGGGTAAGGCCAATGGAGCATATTTGTTCAATAAAAAAGCTGGTACATTCGCCATTGGAGGAGGTGGGGGTTGTGCAATAGTCTGAGATACAAATGAAGGAAGAGGAGGCAGAGGGAGTGGAGTATGTGCGACAATCGGGAGGTGTTGTACAGAGGTCTGGGGTGTGGATGGAAACAATTCACGATTAACAAAGGCTACCTCTGTAACTTCTTTAATTTCCTCAACCTCAGGAGTAGGACGAAAATCATCTTCAATCCTGGCACTTCCCCTAGGTGGACTTTCTAAATAATATTCGGGATTTTCTTCACTAGAATCGGGATGTTCGGTTCTAATTTCTTGAGAAGAAGAGGGCGTACAATCTGCTACAGAATATTCAGGATTTCAGCACGAATTGATTTCCTCTCTTTCCAAATTCTTTTATGAATGATCTTCTCTGGGTCAGACACGTAGGGTTTCTTCGACTGAGATGTATCTGACCTCAAACATGGCTTACGAGGAGCCAAGACTACCAATAGATTTATCGAATAAAGAACAGTGGAGTCACCAAGGTGAGAGATACGCAACTCTTCAACTCTTTGTGCTCACCTGATTAGAGACTGAATATGATTTGTCGAGGCCCAGGGAAACTGATATTCTTGAGTTCGATCCCCAGCAACGGCGCCAGAAAGATGTTGTAGACAATTTTTTCACCCCTAGAGATAGCCTAGAGTTGCCATAGAACAGTGCCTAGGACATCTTAATATAGCAAGGAGCTCATAATATAGTTTGGGTTGTCAGTCCAAAAGCTCTTTTACTATCTCTTGTTAAACAAGGAAATTAGTTTAAATGGGACCAATCTCTCGGAAGCTAATACAAAGATAAGAATAATGTAGGAAAATCATGCAGAACTCCAATACAAAAGCATCAGACAGTTAAGAGACAGCTTACTGCAAAGAGGGCCAGTTCAAATAATATGCCACAGAAATCAAATATCAGAAAGTGGATGCAGTGAAGAAACATGAAGAAGATACTAGTTAGCATGAGGCTGATACCCAGATACACAAAAAAACCACATATGGGCTTATCCAACTAAGAATCCATACATGATAATGGCGTTTTAAAAGCACCCTCCTCAAGTAACTAATATAGCAGAAAATTTGGATGAAATGAACATGGAACAGTATATCATGACTAGGCCTATTTAAAGCGCTTGACTAATCCAAGTATGGGCACCAACTAGGATGAATCCTTACTTAAGACCAGTGAGCCACTCGCATTCTAGAACATGATACAAGAAGATAAATGTAATGGAATGAGATTTTATATTAACACATAAGAGAAAATTACATACTGTGGGATACCAAAGACCAGAATCCTCATTACAGATATAAATCCTCCTCACTGAGACCCTACGGGCTCTAAGCCTTTACACAAAAGCTTTACAAGATGTATACAAGAACTTCTCACTGCACAGTTTGCTGATAGAAATCTGGAACCCTTACAATGTGTTTTTTCATAGTTTTTATAGGAGAAGCAGAAAACTCTAGAGAAAGGAGGTAGGTGATACACATTTAATGATCTGATTTGAATAAAATGGCGGAAAACATTCGCGCCCACACTATGAATGACTAAAAATAAATAATTGTACTTTACAATCTACCTCCAGAAATAAGTGCTCAGGATGAAAATATTCTCATGAACAAGACACAAATAATAAAATATACAATGTTCTGCCCTTTACTGAAAGGGAAAAATCTGTTGCCATAAAACCTTGAGATAGCTTGTGGTTGTGCATAGTACTCTCGGCCCTCTATCTTTGAATTTAAACCCCAGGTCTTTAATGCGGTGGCGCCTCGTGTGTCTTGAGGTTTCTATAGATTCAAATCCTTACTTTCTTTAATGATGGTCACATCATAGCAGCTCCCGGATCTTTTCCCACCAATTCTGCTCCTAAAACATGGTCCTGTCGTGCATTCTCGGCCTCTATAATGGCGATAGCGAGTCATGATAATTTTAGCCATGGTGATCCTGCGAAAACAAAAACCCGTTAAATAAAACCAATCACAGGGATGGCTGACATGATGGGGTTAATGGAGATGGTGGAGCAGGTTTACAGGGAGGCAAAATAGTGCAGGGTGGCGGAGGAATTACAGTGGAGGAATGGCGGAAAGGCTAACCGGAGAGAAAATTTTACATAAAACGTATGGATGAAATATATATATATATATATATATATATATATGAATAGCAGAGGACGAGATGATGGACACGTGTAGCGCCGACATGGATGGACGTACAACAAATGGCATGGAAGGAGTGACGTGGAGGGAGAACTAAGTCAATGGCATGCTGACAAATCCGGGCCATACGATTTACAAACCAATCGACGGTTGATAATGCATCTAAAGCGATAAATCAATGGGCCAGAGGCAATGTAGGAAAAATTAAATGGTGTGCAAATTCGGAAGACAGGAGCCGTCAGATGAGAGCTGACAGATCCAATGGTGTGGATGAATTCCGCTGCCCATCCTCGATCTGACTTTTAATGCGCGAAATGGAGGTTTTTGAAATAGCACACGAGGACACGCGTCACCCAGCGTGTGGAATCGCTGGGTCCGCAGGAAATACCGCCAGCCTCGGATAGGTGGTGCGGAATGAAACCAGTGGTTTTTGCACAGTGCTCGCAGGAAAGCGCGGCGGGGACCACCAAGAAAAATAGACTCTGCTCCGTTGATTGAAATTGATCGGACCTTCCCGCCACGAGAGCCCCCCGAAACCTTTGAACTAAGCAGCCCCTTACCGCCCGATGCGTCCTGGGCTCTCGCTCTCTAAGTCACATGGGAATCAAAACCAGAGTGGCTAAGGCTAAAGGGGCTAGGCCCGATATGTTTTTGAATGCGGGTTTTTAGCCTTTGTAGAGTGTATTTTCCAGGCGGAAAAGGATTGCGGTAGGCAGAAAATAGGGGTTTTGGACATGACAACAGGCTTAAAAGATTATGGGGGAGCGTTAGGCCGAAAATTTGGGTCGAAGGGCTGACATGCACAATAGAACTCATCACTGAAAACATGGTGGTAACCATTAAAAGAAATTGGATAATCAATACAAGAACTGTGGGATAAAAACTGGTGCAAGATATGTTCATCGGACTGTTCCTGGAGACATCTAGACTGTTCTAATGTAAGAAAAGGAAACATACAGTCTTCATCTCCGTAGGGGCTCTCGATCCATAATGGTACTTCTGTAGCTGTCTGGGCAGGGGGTAAAATAGACAAGGCTTGGCTAGTGGAACCATTGGAAATGATCATTTCTCCATTTTTGCACCCTATGACGGCATCAACAGTTGCCAACCAAGGGCGTCCCAGAACTACAGGATGTCCAGGTCTTGAGTTTTTTGGAGAAATGACGATAAAATCTATAGGGTATTGCCAGGAAGCTATAGTGACCACTACGTCTTCTAGGGTTCCTATTGGTTTGATGACAGATTTGTTTGCCATTTCCAAAATGATGGGGGTGGGTTTAAGCCCCAGCAACTACAAAGATGTCATAGTCTCATATGTCACGGCATTTATTGCCGCCCCTAAGTCTACAAGTGTGTTTGGCAGAAGTACTCTGTTTATTTCAATGGTGACAATGGGATTCCCAGGGTCCTGATACTTCGCAGACAATTCAGAAATCATGGTGAACATTTGGCTCATGATTTTTACGCTCTGGTTCTTATGCCCTTTTTTACCTGGCTTCTTGATGCAGAGATCCTTGACAATTTTGGTGTAAATAGGGATGTCTCTGATAGCTTGCAAGAGTGGAATTTTAATGCAGACATTCCTTAATTCATCTTCTAGGTTATATTCCAAAGGAGTCTCTTCCTTCTTTACAAGGAGTCTTTCTGGGTAGGGTGGTTCATTTGATTCTTCTTCTTGTATTTGTTTTTGTTTTTCATTTTGCATATGGTTTTTGAATGATGTGGATGGGACCTCCTCCTCTATGACAACAGCTGATTTCCTATTATTAATTGTTTTCCCTAATCGTAACTGAATTTCGTTCATGGGGATGGTAGTGATCATGTATGTAGGGAAGGGCTGGATGTTTATGTTCTATGCAGGTTGAGGTGGTCTATTGTGGTTTGGGTTAGGTACGGGTTGCGCAGGAAATAATTTAGGGTGAGGTGAGTTTGGAGGTGCCTGCGAAGATGATGATGGGTCAAATGGTGCAGGTAAAAGTTGATGCAAGGGAGGGGATGGCAGCAATGGTTGTTGATATGTGTGATGGTTATACCCTCGCTGATAGGATTGCATGGTTGGGTTGTACCCTTGATAGGTGTGAGGATTATACCCTTGCTTATATGTCGGGGTGCTTGGCATATTCGGGTAGGGCGCATAGAACTGGCTCTGTGGCTGATAGGGGTTGGTATAAGGGTTTGTCCTCTAGTTCTGGTTCCATGGGGTGTTTTTGGTTTGAGGAGCAGCCCAAGGAGGATATGTTGGCTGGAAGTTCCAGTGTTGCGTTTGACTATATCCTTGGGGACTAGGTTCTGGGAACATGTTCTGATTGGGGCCTCTCCAAAAGGGCTTTTTACTTGCTTGCAATGGATCATTTGTTTCAACATTCCCTTTATAGATGGCCTGCAGACCGGGAAGAGAAGGGCATTTACCGGTAGCATGTTCTAAGGCACAAATTCCACAAACCTCAATACTGTTGATGGGACACTCTCTTTCCATATGCTTTTGCCTACATCTGGGACAAAATATTGCCATAGCAGCCCTTTCGTCTTCTTGTTTCTTCTTATGTTTCATTGTGTCGAGTTGGTTGCCAATGGTGTTTAAGATGTCAGTTTTGAAGTCTTCCAGCAGGTTCCCTAGTTCGACCCTAGTGACAGCAGTAGAAGCAAGTTTCTGGTGTCTAGGTGCAGTGTCTTGGAGACTATCACGCAGCTTCCTACCTACTTTAGCCTGGCTTCTAGAATAGGTTCGAAAAAGTTCGGCTATTTCAGCAAAACACTTTTTGTAGATATCCCCACCACTTAAGAGATTTAGAGTCTCGATGCATTCGTCTCTTAATCCCTTTAGAAAGACTGTTTTGACCATTTTTTCCTCTAGATGGGCTCCTCGGGATTTGTGAAAATGATACAGGAAGTGCTCAAGATATTCTTCTAGGCTCTCATCATCTAGTTGTTGCATTCTCAGAATATCATTGAGGTCCCTAGTTTTGCAGAAATCCTGGTATTTCTTAAGGAATATAGATTTCATGGCATCCCAAGTGTATATGGTGTTTTCCCCTAAGCTCATAAACCATCGAAGTGCGGCATCCTTCAGGGTGGCTAGAAACAGTTTCAGTTTGTGTGCATCATCGTAGTAATTATAGCTTCTACACAAAATATCAAATTCAAAAAGAAAAGCATCAGGATCCTCAGAGGACTTACCATAAAAGAGCAGCCGGGAGGTCATTGGAATGCTCTTAATTGTGATATTCCTGGTGATGTCGAGGATAGGAAACCCGAAGGTAGTTTCTTCATCCTTGTCATCTAGTCCCCCTCGTGGTCCATCAGTGTTTTCTCCCCTCCGGCCATTCCTGTTTCCTCCAAAGAAAGTGGGTCCTTCCTCTTCTTCATGATTCCCCTCGTTGTTTTTGTTCTCACCTTCATTGTTTGCCATATTGGCACTGATGTTGGTGGAGAGAGAGCCAATGGACAACGTTATTTCTTCTTGTTTTGCAAGTTCCCTTTCCAAAATATCCTTCCCACTGGTACTCCCTTTTTCGTTTTTAGTACCTGCGTAACGATCAGCAGGGTTAGTTAATGGATTTTTTACCGGACCAAAATTTTCAAGAAATTGAGAACTAGAAATAAATCTACCTTTATTATCCCTAGGTCTACTTCTACGCATAAGGAAATAAGAATAAAGTTAAGAACAAGCAGTAATCAGTCAGACTTTGGAGAAACCCCGCAAAATTGGATGCGTGGCTCTTCACTCACATCTTACCGTACTCTCCCCGCCCTCTGACAGTCCTGCAAGATCTCTGAAACTTCAAACAATAATGATTACCTGAATCTTGAAATTACAACCTCCCCGGAAACAGTGCCAAAATGTTGTGTGAAATAACTGTAAAATTAATTCACCAATATTTATGTATCAACTCGGGCTCCTAAACATGAGCTATACTGCGCTCTCAAGATTTAGCTCTTAGAGTCAAATTTTGCACGATTCCTTATTCTGTTTAATTCAAGAATGGAGGCACACAAAAACATCGATAAACACACACCTTGAAAATGAATCAATTCATAGCAAATCCTAGTTAGAAATCTTCGTTCTATCTATCTAAATCTGGAATCAAAACCATTACTAATCAATATCAATAATTATTCACTACTTCAAGAGAAATCTTAAAAACCCTAATTCTGCTTTTCAGAGGTCACACTTTGAAAGGAATTTCTAATCTGAGTGAACTGATAAATGATCTCACACTTCACGCGGCAAACTTGTAATTAAAAATGATATCTCAAATTATTTCTGATAACAACACTCCATGCCAACTTCACTATACTAGGGTTAAGTGGAAAAGTGCAACATCACATTGGTTTGGATATCAATTTCTCACACAGACTCCAGTCATGATAGCCTTCAATCCTCCATACCTAACCGACCTGTTTATGTATACATATGTCACTTACTCTTGGAAATTTTAATTTCTACTTGGCAAACCAAATTACATCAGACTCAAGCTATCAGAGTGTGCAACTGTTCTCTGGTTATCAGTTTCAAATTACAATTTTCCAATTGCGCTTGGGTAAGATTACTTAGGCTTCTATTATGATAGACATTCTGCAATAAGACAATGAATTTAATCAACACATGTCATAGCGAGGTGTAAAATAGAGACAAAGATGAATTTAACTCCTGGATTTCACAGTTGACATTATCATGGCAATGATTTGCAAGAAGGTTTCAATGTTCAACAAATGATTTCCTTTCGAATCAGGTTGCAAGAGTTAATTCTTCCATTAATTTTGTGGATTGAAATTGTGAAACCTAACACACCAATCCAAACATCAGTCCAAGCTAATTAAAACTCTGTTTTCAAGGAATACACACTTTCACTAAGGGATCTCACTAATGCAACTGCAAAAAAAAACAAACTGCAAATACCAATTTAAACATGCTAAAGGAATGGAAAAAGCTCTATGCTCGACTTCTTTTATTCCTCTAGATCTTGGCCTTGTTCAAATGCTTGAAGTTTTCAGCCCTTTGATTATGGTAACCTGCACCCAAGTCAACCCTCAATTTGCGGCCTCAGAATTCAATCTCTGTGCTGATCCTTCATTTCTGGGTCCTATCTGTTACACTATTCAAAAGGTATCTGGACCCTCTATTCCCAGGTTTGCTCCAAGGTAATCCACCCTTAGATATGCACCTCAGCAGGGCTAGGCCCTCCCTGAACTACACAAAATTCTCTCGGCCTTATCACAGAGAATCTCACAGAACTTGTACAAAAAAAAAAAAAAAAAAAAAAAATGCATGACAGTACTAGCTTTGGATTGCTTGCTTTGTTTCTTGAGCAATGCTCAATCTATGTTGATGTAGCCAATTTGAAGATCAGAATGCAATTTATATGGAAGAAATTATATTTGGGTTATAATTACAATGATATTGCCAATCAAATCCTGGAGCTACGCAATTGTCCCCTATGGCAATGTAAACCCAATGCTGAGACTGCTCTTCTACGATGCTAAGCATGCAATTTAACACTACGACATCTGAATTAACCACTTCCTCAAGATCGACTTTTGAAAAAAATTTCCTTCCGGCATTTAAATCAACTGTTATCCATACACCACAGTAATAGAAGCACACTGAAACATAAATCGAATCCAAAGACAATAACTCTGTAATTTAAATCATTGATATGTGGAAGTCCAGCAACATGGACCAAGCCAAAACCAAATCGTTCTTCAAAATAAATTCTACAATCCTACATTCAGATCCACGGATTCCTGGGGACTTTAGCAAATGTAAATCAAGAAAACACAAATCGATTTTCACAATTGAATCAACTTTGCACTTTAAATGACCAGATTCCTGAAACTTCAGCAAACGTGACCTATGCTAAAAATCGATTTCCACAATTTAATTAACTTTGTAATTTTAAATCCACGAATTCTTGAAACCCAACAAATGTAAACTCTGTTAAACATAAATCGAATCTCACAATTTAATTGACTGGTGTAATCTAAATCTTTGAAACTCCGACAAATGTAAATCAGACTAGAACAAATCGATTTTCACAAATCAATTCTGTAATTCAAATCTGAACTCTGGAAAATGTAAATCAAACCAACACAAATCGATTTGTAAAAAAAATAACTAACGCTGCTAATACGAATTCAACCACACAGTGACTAAGAATTACCTCTAGCTATTCTACCGAACTGAACCGGTTGTGGTGGGCCCTTGCCACACCCAGGAAAATGCTGATTACAAACTAATTCACACCTACAACAATCTTCTCAGAAACTCAACACACCTATGATAATCTTTGAGCAATCAAGAACACACTGGCATTATAAATCGATTTCTGCTTCTAAACACCAAAGCACACATGAATGGATAGTTGAAGGATGCGTTATATTAACCTCTGTCATCAAAAGGCGAGTCTCTGCCTTTATAGGCACGCTTACATCGTAAATTTAGTAACAGTTCCATGACATGGCAAACGTTGGAGACCAGAGATCTGGAATCCACGAAATTGGCACTTCTTGATCTAAATCATACTAACAATTTATATTACAACTGATTGCAACTATATATTAAAAAAAACAAAATCTTCTTTGAATGAATCGAACTCCACTATGCTGTAGAATGGCTAGCTGGCCCTCCACCAGTTTTGACTATGCCAAAGTGCTAGAAGGACGTTGAATTGCTGAGCAGGGGCCTGAACTGGAGCTTCCCATGTTGGCACCTCCATTATAGGCTGTTTGAAAATTCCTCCAAGCTAATCAACACATTCTGCAATATATCCATTGTTTTTCCCATAGTGATATGTTGACAATAGCATATTACAAAAAAAATGCCTAATACTAGCTATAGAATAGTGGAAACAACTCTACTTATACTGCTTTTACCTTTAACTGTGGTTGATGAAGGTCTGGCCAATTTAGGGACTTAGGAGAGGGACAAGAGGGTTTATAGGTGTCAAATTAGGCCAAAAAGGGGCTAAGGAGGTGATGAAAAATAGACAAAAAGCAGCCTCAACAATTCCCTTTACCTAAGAAGAATGGAGAAATCATAATCAAATGCCTCTGCATAGAGTAATTGAGCAGCTCCTAGGGGAGGTTTAAGATGAGCAAGTATAACATTGTATAATTTTTTAAATATCTTAGAGAAATCTTGGACAGATTCATCTAAGGCTCTTTTTAAACTATTGTATTCAATCAAGGCCTGTACAGGGTTTTTCTATTCCCCCACTTTCTTAGAAAACTATCCTCAAACTGATTCTAGTTCTGCAAGCTTGCTGGAGCTATGGCTTTAAACCATTTTCTGACCTCACGAGTGAAAATTTGAGAAAAAAGTCTCATTTTAACATCTTCATGGTCTACTTCCTCTCTATCCATGAAATCATTGAATTGATCCACATGTTCCTCAACTGTTATTTCTTATTCATTCCCCCAGGTTTTAATTCGAGCTGAGTATTTACTTGGGAGGGCATTAAGAACAACTGGAAGGACAAGTGGGGCATATCTTGAAAGTGCAATGGGAGGAGGTGGAGGTGGAAAATTTCTAGCCATAATGACAGGGACTGTGGTATTTCTTGGAAAAACAGTAGGAGAAGATGAGCTATCAAGAGGTGGTGTAGTTGGTCTTTGCAGTCTAGATACAAATGAGCTCCACTCAGGAAAATGTATACTAGATTTTATTTTCAAATGAATTCAAATGGATATAACTCCTTTAACTTTTCAAAAGACTCCCTCTCTAACAACAATTTTGATGTATTTGTTTCCCATAATTCTTCTTTTTCTCTTTGGTTACTAGGGTTGAGGTATCAATACCTAGTCTTTGCAGGTCTAGAATTATCTCAATCAATTCATTTTCAATCCTATACCTAAACAAAAATTCTTGAATTTTATCTCAAATATCTTATCTTCAGGACTTCGAACAAATTTCAGAGGAAAAATCTCTTGAGTGTGATGGAATACCTGATTTTGAAGAGCCACTTTCAATGCCTCTAAGAATCATCTCTAGATTATCCACAATGGTAGGTGGGTTAGGATCTGGATTTGTCCTTGTATATCTTCTTCTTGAAGCCACCATTAAGCATCAAAATTTGTAGTGGAGTCACCAAGGTAGTTTCTGCAGCCTTGAAACATTCTGAGTTCCTGCTACGTCAAAGAGTTCAGCTTCACTGTTTGCACAAAAACCTCGGGAAATATGTCTTTAGACTCTTGGTAGACGCACCAAAATGTTATCACCAAATTTATCTTGATGGGATTCTCATCAATCAACTTAATTTAACTCTTTAAAACCACTTTTAAGTGAGGATTAGCCTCTTTAGTTTGAGAGTGCTCTCTCAAAGGGGATTTATGATTTTCAATAGAAATACTATTAGATGGCTAACTCTATGAAGTATGAATTGGTTTTTCTTGATTGTAGGTTGAAAAGTGAAAGGCTTGCTACCATTGGGCTATGGAGTCAACATAAGTGAACTTAGTGACAGTGATTATTTTCATGGAAGCTGAGGAAAATAGAGGTTTTAATAAGATGATACATATACACAACATAAGGAAAAAAAAGAAATTTAACCTCTAAAGGAAGTCAAAGCATGATAACATGAGCTCTGAGTAATTAGAGATAAAACTCACTACAGGTGATTAGAAAAGAAATATATAGAGCAACAAAACATTAAACACCTCATTAGAATCTCAGGTCTAAAATTAAAATGTCACTATATATTACTGAAACTAGAAAAACATAACAAGTATCAAATTGGTGCAATATTCTCCAACCCTTTTATATTCGATGTTTCGTCTATAAATATACTTTCTTTACATTGAAAATGATCTGCCCAGCTGGGTAGATCCTCGAAATATGACTTTGACACCTAACATAACTTAAACTACTTTCCTAGAATAGAAAAAAGACAACTATCCTTTAAAAATTCACATTCCTAATAGGACTCTACTTCATATTTATTACATTTAGTTTTCTCAACAGTAAAATAGTTACATGATAGAGATCACATGTTCAAGAGACATTCACCATCACTAACATATTTAAAGTATCCCCTAGATTTAGGAAACATGGTCCTACTTTTCAGGAATAGATAAATCCACTTAAATCTTGGTCTTGATGTTTAGCTGGATGAGTGACACCCATATCGAGAAAGTGATCTATGTTGGGATGGCCCACTGACAGGCTGGATGTATTTAGATGGCTAATGTGTTGTTTGAACCTCCACAAATCTTCCAAAAACCTTTCTCTACAAAACAGAGCACTTTAGGCAGTTTCGTAGCGTGGTTTCGTAGAGAATGCATTTATGCCTTTTCATCCATATCCCTACCACCTTTCTTGGTCAAGAGATTTTTTTATGCCAAAATATCTAAGAAAAAAACAACCTCCCTCCTTAATCCTTCAAAAAACATATTTTTAAAGCAAAAAGGAATCTTCAGAGATTTTGTAGCGTATTTTCCCTTCAAGCCTAGAGCACGCTACAAAACTACCTAATAAAACATAATTTTCAGATTTTTTGATTTTCTTCAAAGTTTGATCTTTTGAGCCAAAATTTAGGTTCTTTGCAAACCTTGAGCCTCATCAAAAGTGCTTCAACTCAATCCTTCAGCCTTTAGGAGTTTCATCTTTATTTACAATAGGTTGGCCTATAGGTCCTTCAACCACTTTCATCCTCAGCCCTTTCCTCTCTAGCTCAACTTCAATCATGTCTAGTTTCTCCTGAAGGTATTCCACTTGATCCTTTAATGATATATTTTTAGCTTGTAAGTGCAAGTTCATTTTCCTGGTATGTTTGACCACCCCTCTTAATGACTGAGTCCTTTTCAACAATATTTTGGCATTGTCCATAGATTTTGAAACACTTGAGATTTGATTGTCCCATCTTTTCATCATCCGGTCAAATTGAACCTTCTGAGATCTGTGCTTCTCTACCTTTAATCTCAACTCCAATATTTCTTTAGCTTCTTCCTTCAGTTGTTGTTTGAGGGATTCTATTTCCGATTTTTCAATTATCTTCTCTTTTCCTTTTCTCTGTCTGAATAAAATTTCTTCTTCTACTGCTGGAGATAAATCTATGATGCTTAATAGTAGCACAACTTCACTAATTTTCTCTGTCCTTTTTCTCTCCATGGTCTTCTTTGCAAACCTGGTCATTGGCTTCCTTGGCTGAAAAATAAAGCCAACATATTCTCCTATAAAATTTAATTTATTGGCAGTCTTACCTTTCTTTAGATTCCTTACATCACCTTCAATATCTTCTTCTTGCACTATTGGTGGCTGTTCAATATCAATTGCATGCAGGATATATTCCAGATTCCCTTTGGCCAATTTTTGGCTTCTAATTATCCTCTTACTGCCTTGTTTTCTAACCTTATGTTTATGTTTTACAGGTGTTGGTTGAGGGGTGTCAATTTCTTGTAGAGGTTCTACTATTATGTCCATTGGTTCTGTAGGGGATTGTCTTCTTACTTCTTCAAATTCTTCTATTACAGCTGGTGATGTAGTAGTTCTAGGTTTTAATACTTTCTTTAGAGTGACTACATCTATTTCATACCCACTCATAAAAAAAAGGATTCCAATCTTTGTTTAACCTTCTCAATTCTTCCAACACTAATGACTTTATCAAACCATGGTGAAACAATGATGTCTCATTTCCTTCTGACTTAACTTGAACTCTATCTGACATCTTTCCCAAACTCCTATATAAAAAGAAAGGTAAGTCAAGTCATTTCTTACCTACAAAGTGTATAAGGAGTCTGATATGGTAAGAGTAAACCATGTGGAATCTTCCCTCACAGGTGAAATATTTTTTAATAACCATTAGCAGCTTTGCATAATTTTCCTCCATATAACTTCTGGGAATGCCATTAGTTAAATCAATACCTCTGTGCTCTTGCTTGAGAAACTCCTCACAACCCTGCATTGTAAATTTTGTACCCTTAAACCATTCTTCACTATCTCTAGGGATTCATGTAGCTTGTGATATGCTCTCTGGTGTTACTGTGAGATTCAAAATCCAAACCTTTGATGTTGTTACTATAAAATTAGTGGCAAAATCCTTTAACACCTGTGCATGGAAACCCTGCAACTTCTAGCAGAATTGTAGGTAGCTTGTCCTCCTGAAAACTTCCATAGTAGTAGGGTCTTCATTAAGTAATTTTAGATCCATGGGTTCATACCTGAGACAATGGCCACCATTGTTTGTTTTCTTTTTTGAAGCCATGGATGCTTTATAGTCTTCGCTACCTCGCTTGCTGGTGACACCTGCATAATTTGAATTCGACAACAAACTGCTTGGAGTGATGAAGAAGCTCTCCAAGAATTGATTTACATGCAAGGATAAACAGTAATATGACATAACCCTGATTTGGGGTAAGGTTTAAAAGTTTAATTAACAACTCAGGTTTTAATAATAGCACATGCAACAAAAAGGAATCATGATTACATCAAATACGGCTATGTATATTTGAAACTTATCATAACGACCTTGAAAGAGCTCAACCTTTTCTCATATTATCATAAACTGACACCTCACATCGCTTTGACAACCTTGGTTGAAAAAACACAGTTTTGTAGCGAAGACAGTTAGGCTGTTGATAGATTCGCTACGAAACTATTAGGTAGTTTCATAGAGAAATTTTGCAGGTTTCCTTTGTAAATCGCTACGAAATTTTTAAAAAATGACAGGTGTGAAATTTTGAGATTAAATGCATGGGGATGAGAAATGATATGATATGAGATTTATTTGATAGAAGTGGCATGGATGAATGTGAACTTTAAACTTAGGGTAGGCTTCATAAAAATGAAAAAATTTTCATACATCACATTAATTACTTAGGAGACCTCATCAATTTGGTGAATGACTTGCATGACCCTATCAAGGAAATTTTTACAACTAAATTAGTGATAACATGAAGCATATAGCTCCTCAATTGCATGGAACTAAAGCTCCGTCTCAAGGGCAATTCACATGGCCTTCTCTTCATCAAATTTCACATCTCTTTTGACCATTGTCATCGTGTGTGCTGGCAAGTATGCTTGCTAGTTGTGAGGTGTATCAGTGCACCCCATAAATATCCCTAAATTGGATGCTGGCTCTAGATTCTTCCTAGCATATTTGGTCACATTTCAATAAACTGATGAACCAAAAATTTTAAAATGTGACACATCTATTCTCTTACATGAAAATGCTTCCTTTGGTATACTCATCCCAAGTATTTGATGATGACTTATGTTCTACACAAATACTATTGTATTTCATGCTTCCACCCACATGTGAAATGTTAGGTCCCAATCATGCAACATAGCTCTTATTTCTCCCATAATAGTTATGTTCTTCCTCTCTGCAACCCCATTCTACTATGGGTTATGAGGTGCTATAAATTCTCTTTGAATTCCCTCTGAAGCGCATAAGTTATTGAATTCGTTAGAGACATATTCTACACCATTATCACTCCTCATAGCCTTCACTTTATTCCCTGTATATTTCTCGACAAGTTCTTTGACCTCAAAAAAAATTGAGAATGTATGATCTTTCTTCTGCATGAAGAAAATCCAACACTTGCATGAAAAATCGTCTACAAAAATCACATAATACCTATTTTTTTGTGGAAGCTGTCGATAACGGTCCACACTCATCTGAGTGAAATCTCTCAAGGATTTCCTATGCTCAAATTTCCTTATCGTGAAAGGTGGATTTGGTATACTTCCCCAATGTACACCCTTTTCACGCGTCTCACTGCTCAAGTGAACCCTTTGAAAGTCTTGTATAAATCTTTGGTATGATATTCAAAGTGCCATGGTGTAGATGGACCAATCTCCTATACCATAACTCACCAATGTCTCATCTCACCTTCTCTGCTTTCGTGCTCAAGGAAACACAGTCTACTACATCCGACTTGTAGTGGTTCTTTACTCAAACCCCAATCTTATTCACTTTTCCTATGGCTTTGTGACAAAGGAACACCTTTGCTTCACTGAGTATCACATCATAGGCATGGTCTTCCAACGTAGCAACAAAAAAAAATTCTTCTTTAAACCAGGAACATAATGTGAGAGGAGTACTTAACTCACTCTGAAAGGTAACTTTACCTGTGCTGGTAGAGATATACCTCCCATCATCTCACATATTAATGTGCATGTGGAGATCCTTCTCCTCCAAGTTACTAAATAATTCTTTGTTGTTGGTCATATGGAATGAAGCTCCACTATCTAAGTACCACACAACACCCATTGCTGATGATACCATGCATGCAATGAGGGTGAAATCCAACTCGAACTATGAAGAAATTGCTTCACCTACCACTCCTCCTGAGGTCTTCTTGTTGGTATTATTGTGCGGACACTTTGTAGCATAGTGTCCAAGCTCATGATAGTGAAATTATTTTACTTTTGACAAGTATCACTTCTTGCGTACCTGACCAGAATCTGATTTGGAATGGGATGACTTCCCTTTCCCTCTCTTTGCCTTTCTAGCTAAGGAAAAATTCTCCTCATCCTCGTTCTTTGATGAGGACCCATCTTCAGTGTTCCTCCGAATGTATTCTTGTACCAAGTCAGACCACAATCGCTCCCACTTTCGTAGATTCTCCCTCCCATTCACCCAGTCCTCGTAGCTATGCTAGCTCTTGGGAAGGCCTATACTAGTACATTTGGTGGAAATTTCGACACTTTAGTTCCGAAACTTTTGTCGTATTTCTGGAAATTTCCCCAAATTTTATCAATTTTTCAAATCCTGCCATAAACCATCGCTATACCGATGTTTAGGGACATCGTCGCTTTTGCGACATTTATGAATGTCGTCGGACCTGCAATGTTCTAAACTATTCATCGGAAAAGTGACGTTTGTGGGACATAACGTCGGAAATGCGACGTCTTTAAAATATGTGTCGGTATTGTGACGGTTTGGAGCAAACATCACAAGGCCGATGTTTTTCCCCAAACAGTCGCAATACCGATGCATATTTTAGAAACGTCGCAGTTCCGAAGTTTCTAAAATATGCGTTGGTGGCCAAAACTTACCATACGTTTTGACATATGCCATCGGATTTGATAATATAAGTGCTATACCATTATATCCAAAGTTTAATTGGAATGTGCCTCCAATAAATCACATATTCGGACTTTGCAATAGCTAACACCACCATTGTAATGTTTTTCCACCGTATGGTATACTTTGGAATATGATTTTCCACCATAATAAAACCTTGGAACTTTGGGTTAATATATATAATGTGTGGAATTATATAATAAGGTTTGGATTAAATACAAATATATATACAATGAAAATTTTAATTTAAAATGCAAATTATATTAATATAATTTCACATTTAAATATATTTTTTCTCATTAATATATAAATATAAATTTATTTTTACATATAATGTTATAATATAGTTTCAAAATAAACATCACATTAATAATTTCACATTCAAATATATTTTTTAAATAGATTTTTAACTTACTTTTATATATAAATATAAAATAGAATAAAAATTTTGAAAAATAAATATCTAAAATTATTATTGAATTCACACTACATTTCAAATATATTAACAATTATATTTTAAATATATATTTTTTATATAGTTTTGAAATAAGCTATTAGATTGGTGAATAAAATTAATTACATTTGAATTTTGTCTAATTTCTTTGTTGGTAAATTAAATTCGTGAGGTTCACAAATCTCAAGTCAAATTTAAACCAGCTAACAAAAACTCTAATAATTTCATGAAAATCATCTAAAAATTTATTGAAATATCAAACTTGACAGTAGACCAATATGGGTTTAGTTATTTTTATGAGGATCATGTTGGATTTATGTTGTTAATTTACCTAGAACACCACAGTTTTGTATAATATTTTTAGTTTCTATTTTTTTATCTTTATCTTCACGATTCTAATATGTTAAGTTTTTTTTTATACCACATACATTTAAATTATATAAATTTATAAATTTATAAAGAGTTATAATAGAAGCATAATAGTTCAATAAAATATAAAAGTTAAATAGTTGGGGTGATGGGAGGGGGAGGGGGAGAGATTCTCCTAAATCCCGATGGAATATGAAAAATAAAGTACTTATGGGGGCTAGTCCAAAGAATGAACAATCTCACAAAAATGTATGGGCTTCTTCTAGGTCTCCAATTTGCTAATGATCGAGATGTCTCTAAGTTAGTGATCTTGGGGGATTCCCTCATCACTATTCAACACCTTCAAAAAGGTTTTCCCCTGAAGAACAACAATTTATCCATCCTCCTTAGAAAAATCAATAGTACCCTAAAATCATTCTCTCAAAACGATTATTACCACATTTTAAGAAACCAAAACAAAGAGGCGGATACACAAACGAATCAAGCCTTCCTTCTTGAAGGAAGCAGGTTAGTATGAGATCAATGACATGTCAGGTTGGAAAGATATTCCATGAATAATTCCACTCAATATAATTGTCCCTCTCTCTTGTTTTGCTAGTTGGATATATGCACCATGAGAATTATTTTTTGAAGATTTCCAAAGCCCTCCTTTATATGCCCCCCTGTCTCCTCCTATATATGCACATATTCGCATCACGCATAAAATTTGGCGTCAAGATCTCGTCATTAAGGTTGAGGTGGTGGTTTATGAGGGTGTTGGCCACGCACCCATTTACCCCTCACATGTGGAGTCTTATGAAGTTGGAAAACCCTTAATTCCCTCCTTTTCCTTCATACCAAGTTCATTGATGGATAGAGGGTGGGGAGAGTTAATGAATTTCGTGGTTGATTTGATCCCTCGGGCATGGGAGTTCAATAGTCTAAAGGTGGAATTCATGGTTGGTGTTAATATGATAAGACAGAAAGTATCAGTTCAAGGGTGTGCCCTTGAGAGTCAAGACAACCCTTCTGCTAGTTGGTGGGTTCAACACACCTTTGTAAAATCCATCGATGCTAAGAATCCTTTCAATCTTATGTGTCTCTTGCTCGGTGTTGTGAACGTTAATGTCTCACTCGTCTCATTCAAATCGAAAACATGGGGAATTCTCTTGTATTTTTTTGGCTCAGTTTCGTCCTATGCAGTAAGAAGTTGGGAATATTTCCCCTCCAGGTTGTCAATGGATTTTTGTAAATCTCAAGAAGTTAAGTTGGAATTTTTTCCAGCGGGCGTTGAATTTCTCATATTCGAATTTCAAGCTTCTTCACCACCCTGTGCACATCCTACAACCTTTTCCATGGAAATAGGTGTTACTGTGTTGAGGGCACCATCACTGGTGTAGCTTCATGCATCCCAACTCTTGCACAATTTTCATACGCACAATTTCCCCTTCATAAATACTAACTTTTTTGGTACCCTTAGTTCTATTATGATTTTTTTCTTAGTTGGAAAACTCCCTCCCTTTCTTCCAGCTTGTCTCTTTCCATGTTCTGATAAATTTTGGGTCTCCTCCTTGTGTAGGCAGCTCCCCTAGCTCAAACCTCTCCCCTTCTATTTCCAAGCTCTTTTGGCTCCCTATTTGTGGTATCAAATCACACTTTGTATCTAATTTTGTGTTCCAACACTCTATTTCTATCCCTTATGGGGAACAAGCTACACAAGATAGTACAATTTTATGTCCACATTACCATTATTGCCATTTAGACCAATATTAATGCATAACTTTTCAATCATAATATAATATTAAATTTCGTTATTACTTTTCAAACACTCCTTAAGTACCTCTTGTCCACATCAAAATGGCATAGGTAAGAAAAAGGTCTAAAATAAATTAGACTCGACATAATAAAAACAATATGAAAAAACTATAGTTATAGCTTACATACCCTTACTCGGGCCAACATTATATAACTCTACTTCACTAGGATGAACATTAACTAAGGCTTCACGTATGCATCCACCAAATCTGTCACATCAATGTAGTCCCTAATACATGTACCTTCAAGAGTATTGTGACCACATGGGTGCCCTGTGCATGTTTGTGTGGCCCGTTTGCCTATTTCTCCCTTGTCAGTTCGTTCGGTCGTGCGTGCTGTGTTGCACCATGTGAGGGCGCCTGCCCAAACGCGTTCGGGTCAGGTCGTTTCGTTTGAGGGTGGCCGTATCAAATTTACTAATTTGTGACTGCAAGGGTGCCTTGTGCACGTTCGTGAGGCTCATTTTCCGTATTCTCCCTTGTGCCTTCATTTGATCGGGCGCGTCGTGTGAGGGCGCCCACTCAAATGCATTCGGGTTGGGTCAGGTCGTTTCATTTTTGGCGACTGTATCAAATTTGCTAAGTTGTGACCACACGAGTGCCTTTTGCAGGTTCGTGCAGCCTGTTTTCCATTTTTTCCCTTGTGCCTTTGTTCGGTCGTGCACGTCATGTTACACCGTGTGAGGGAGCCCGCCCAAACACATTCGGGTCTGGTCATTTCGTTTGAGGGTGGCCATATCAAATTTGCTAAGTTGTGACCACATGGGTACCTTCATGTGCATGCTCGTGTGGCCCATTTGTTGTTTGCTCCCTTGTGCCTTCATTCTGTCGGGCGAGTCGTGTCATTTTGTTTGAGGGTGCCCGCCCAAACTTGTTAGGGTCGGGTCATTTCAGTTGAGGGCACCTACCCAAACACGTTCGGATCGGGTCGTTCCGGTTGAGGGCACCCGCCCAAATGCGTTTGGGTTGGGTCGTTTTGGTTGAGGGCGCCCGTATCAAATTTTATAAGATCTCCTCTAGAATCCCAGAATATGTTTATAGGCTAAATCTAGAAGGGTGGAGGCATGTGAACAAAACCTTTGTAATCCATAATGTCTGGAGATTAAGACAATGTTGTGATCCTCATTATCCAAAAATATTACATGTGTAGCATGGTTCTTATAAGAGCCACCCAACTAGTAAAATTGAATAGATGTCTTGTTGCTGCATATGCCCATATTGACAGTAAAGAGAGATTTTAGTTCGTGAGCATGTGGTGTGGGAATGTAATGTTCCCAATTTTTAGCCTCAAGCTAAAAGGAACATTATAGTTTGCATATTTCAATTTTGTTAAATAAAATGGGTAAGGAGACACCTTAACCCCTTTAGATGGAGAAATAACACTCCTTTTGTGAAAGGAGGAATAATAAAGCAGCTGAATTAAGCAACACATGGTGTGAACAGGATTGGATCATGCTTGATCTAGTAATTTTGACCAAGTTAACTAAAACTGTCTAGATGCATTGAAATTACTTGGACAACGCAGTTTTAGCGGAGGCTTCACTTTCTTGAACTAGAAGCAAGTGTGAATGGGGTCCATGGTGAGAAAGGTTCCTTTGCTTTATAAGGAGGAGATGGCAGCCCATTTTCATTATGAATTGGCTTATTATTTTCGTTAGGTCTGCAAAGACTTGCATCCCCGGGCTGTTTAGTAGGGTTGTAGTGTTCTTCACCCAAGGGTGTTATCGGTCGGGAATCCCTACCTCATCCTCAAGGAAGGAGAGGGTTTGGAATTCATTTCCTCATTCTGGCATTTGGCCAAGCTTATCTCT
>JAXQQM020066749.1:0-67709 GCA_034641835.2 Pinus albicaulis | reverse complement strand
AGTGGAAACGAATGGTTAGACTATTTTGTTTTATTAATTAAGACTTATGTTTATTTCAATTATAATATTGAACAAAAAACCAAAATTTACATTGATAAAGATTTACTGTGAATTAGTTTCATGAGTAACAATGATGGTAAAAATAAAAGTAAAAGTAAATCAAGATCTGGTGTTAGTTGGAAAAACAGTTCCCACAGTTACCCATGGAACTCTGGAATAAATAGAAAATCCAGAGGAGAGTTTGAGGTTGGATCTGTGGAGGAAGGAAGAGAAACTCTGTTAGCCTGGAAAAGGTATTTCAGGACAGAGGGTGCACTGGGTTGGAGATTGGACCGGTTCGTCCCGTGATCTCCCCAGAACTTCTTGTTTTTCCCTGTAATGGAAGAACTGGACCGGATTGTCCTAAGTTTCTGTCCATTGCTCTGAGAATTTCAGAGACCCAGACTTGATGCACGGGGGGAGCTGCATGACCGTTCGTCAGCTCATGGAAGGGAGGCACATTATTACCATCAGTTGATTCAGGAACCAGATGAGTAAAGAATAAGAAGAAGTAGAATGTTTAGTTTGCTATACTTGTGAATTTAATTCCTGAAGAATGCTGTAGTTAGAAAATTTAATTTGTTACCAAGAAGGATGAATCCTGTATTTCTTTCTCTGTTATCATTATCGTAGGGTTGTTGGAAATAAGTATTATTTACTATATAGACAGTCTACAGATGAAAATTTACAGTAGCCAGAAAGAACAATGGTCTATTCAATATTTCCTTCTTTTCTTACACTATTATGTCATGTACAGGCATAGGTTAAATTCCTGTAGAAGAAGTATATATAACAGAGCCTGAAATTTAAATTTACTGGCCATATCTACTTCACTAGTTAAGACAGTTCTGTAGAGTATGATTAGTGGAAAGCAAACACAGACAGAGGAAGGGGAGAATCGTTAACCCTTCAAGCCAGAAACTCTGTGCTAAAGGGCTGGTCGTTCTCCGTCTTTGAAGGAACACGGACATAAATGGCGGTCCAGACGCCTGTGTTATTTAGAAAATATTTAAACAGAATAAGGAACCAAAAACAGTAAGAAAATGCAGAACGTTCTGGTACTAGTAACATAGAATAGTAACCCTCCAACAGATAAAATAACTCTTATCAGCAGATACAGGTAAATTTGAGAATCGAAGCAGAGAACAATGAACAACCATTCTTGTGATACATAAGAACCCATAACTTGTGCAAAGAAATTGTAAAATACTATTGGAAAGTTTAAAGACACAGTAAATAGCCTCACGGCGTATACACACAGTCTATTTCAAAACCATAACAAAACTCATTTGAGATAATACGTATTTGCCATTACCATTTGGCATAAATCATAACAAAAGGAAACCCCACATACATTGTGTGCGAAGTTAAACACAAAGTAGCAATCTAACAAACAATGGCAAGATGGATTCACGGATTTCTTTCTTCAAATAGTAAGCCCCATTAGAGGTAGTCGCACATACAGTGACAGGCACAATTAAATATCAAGAAAAACACAGCTAGAATCTATCTTGCCACAACATAACTAAAATATATCGGGTTAAACCCGGAGCATGGAATTAGACGGTAATACTCTAGCGAAAACCGAGGGTGCGGTTCTGCGTCGGCGGGTACTGTGTGAGAGATGTAGGGGATTGGCCCCTTTCTTACGTAATATGACATATATAAATGACAATAAGCTGGTGGAGCATCCAGCAAGAGGCGATACCTGTCATAATAGAGTAATCATAATAGAGTAAAACCTTTAGTTATGCGAAAAGGAATTTTACAAGGGAAAGAGAAGAACTAATCAACAATGCCGAAGAACAGGGTCTCCCCGGAACGGGGCAAGATTGTTTTCTTAAAGAGAGATTACCTGTCGAATTTTCTGAACCTGTGGGTTCTCTTTCAAACACCGGACCTCTACTATCCAAAACCCCAAATCGAAAACGAAGTTTAGCATGTTGAAAGAGTACATGAGCACGGCAACTTGAAAGAGTCGTAAACCTCTGGGTTTAAACAAAACTGAGACTTCTATAAGTTAGTTTCTCCACCAAAAACTCATGCATTCCACTGAAAACATTGAAAAGCTGCCAGGAAATTCTTGTAAAAATGTCGGAGAGAAGATGTTACTGTGTTGAGTGGATAACTCGTAGTCTTGGCTTCCCACAGCCATTGTCACGGGGCATTGAAAACCCGGTGAAGCAAATACCCAGCGAGCCGCTGCCTCCGAGAACTCTCGGCGCAGTGGCAGTGAGGTGAGAAAGCGGTTGACGAGGTCATTGCGAACCCTGACACAGAGGCAGCTAGATCATATGAAATTGACGGAGAGAGAGCATGCCAAGTGTCAGACCGATGAGCCGATGGACCATTTATTAATCAAGCCCATTCCAAAGTCACTAAGCCAAGCATTTTAAATTTGTAATGGATAACATAATTACCGGCCATAATAGTTCTGAGATTGTATTAATAATCCGAGCCATTATGATAAATGTAATCCACGAACAATCTATATATAAAATCCATAGTACAGCAATTCTATTATGTAGTACTGATGACACATTATTCCAAGAACTATGCCAGCAGTGCAATCATGTAGGACCATGTCAGATATTATTTCTATTTAATGTTGATTGAAATTCGTAATGGTAATTTTTTTTTTACTATGGTAATTTTATGTAATGTTAAGTGTTACAAGTGGTATCAAAGCTGGTTACAACTCTGGAGCCCTATTGGGCCAACTAACGTTAAAAATTTTATGTTACTCATGCACAGTTAGTTAATTAGTTGGAAGGACAGATGAGACGGACACCTTCACAATCATAATCGCTACAGCGAAATATCGGAGAAATGCAGCCTCCACCAGAGGGAAACCCCGAAATGTGGGTCCAGTTGGGGATAGAACAGCATCAGAGGTCTAATATATTGATGGAAGAACAACAACATCAGACTCGCATTTTACTACACACAGTACAACAGTTGCAGGAAGAGATGGAGAGGGTACGGAAGGAAAACGCTAGAATGATGCAGGAGCAAGAGAGGATCTTAAAAAGCCTATCCGACAAATAGAATCAGAGAAATGAGAATCCCAGTGCTGGTAGATAATTCCAGGAAAGGGACGATCAGCAAACAGGTGAACAAGATATGAACCAAAGAGAAAGAAGTATGTCGCAGCGAAGTAATCCTCATAGGAATTTTAATGAGGCTTAATCTGAAAATGAAAATGAATGGAAAACCAGTAAAAGGCAGAAGGTGGAATTACACGGAGAATTCAGAAAGATAAAGCCACCTACATTCGATGGGGAAAAAGAGGAGGTGGCGGAAGCCTGGATGATTAACATGAACAAATATTTCCAGGTGTATGATTACGACAGTGGACTTAAAGCACGGCTGGCCATTTATCAGTTAAAAGACAAAGCCACCTTATGGTGGGAAGAAGTGAAGAATGTGCGAGGATTTGAAGATCAAGATGTGACATGGGAAAAGTTCCAACAATACTTTAAGGATAAGTACCTGATTGAACGTTTTTATGATGAAAAAGCCCGAGAATTTCATGATTTAAGGCTAGGACAACTGACCATGGACGATTTCATCACCAAGTTTACTGCATTACTGCGCTATGTACCGTACTTAAGAGAAGAGAAGGCCAAATTTCAAAGATTTCTGAGCAGTTTACCTGTCCATATGAAGGAGCGTATCAAATTTGAAAATCCTAAGACAATGGATGACACTATCATAAAAGCAAGGCTGTGCTATCAGCAAGCGAAAAACAAGATAGATCCCAGAAAAGGATGGCAAACAAGGAAGGATAACAGAAACAATGCTGGTTCCAAAAGGGGAAAAACCAGTAATTTCCAAAATAACGCCAGAAATTCAATCAATAAACAATTCGGTAGGAATCATCAGTGGGTTAGATGGCCTGGGGAAGACAAAATGGTGGAAGCTTCAAGTAAACCTGAGCAACCACAAAATCAGAGGCCACCTCTGCAGTGTTGGGGCTGCGGGGCAGCGCACTACTATCGAGATTGCCCACAGCGGGGTAAAACTGAGGCAATAAATAACCTGCAGGAAGCCTCTACTGTGGGAGATGTGGCTCGGAGTATACCCAGAATTAATGCTGCATTGGAGGACCGACAAGCGGATTTTCAGCCTACCATGATAGAATTAGAAGGTAAATTGCTATCCCAAACTGTTTCTGTTTTAGTAGACCCGGGGGCAAGTCTAAGTTATATAAGTCCTAAACTAGTGGAAGTCTATAAACTGCCAAGTCAAAAGTTCAAAAAGACCTGGTTGGTCCAGTTAGCCACAGGAGCTAAAAGAAGGGTTAGTGCCAAAATACCGGAATGTGCACTGCTAATTGGCGGACAGCAGCTGGTAGTGGATTTAAATATTCTGCCGTTGGGGTCCTATGATATATTATTGGGTATGGACTGGTTGGAGAAGCATTGGACTCTTATAGACTGTAAGGAAAAGATAGTTTACTACAGAGATCATAATGGTATTCGCCAAGAGATTCAAGGCATAAAGAAGCCTGTAAATCTGCGCCCAATTACAGCTTCCCAGATGGGAAAATGTATCAGGAAGGGATGCCAACTATATGCCATACAAGTTGGATTATCTGAGTCTAAAAGTAAAGCTGCTGCGTTAGAAAATATACCGGTAGTTCAGGAATTTAAGGATATATTTCCTGAAGAAATACCATGTTTACCACTAAAAAGAGAGGTTGATTTTACAATAGAACTGCTGCCAGGAGCCTCGCCAGTTTCACGGACTCCTTATCGAATGAGTGTACCAGAACTGACTGAACTAAAGATGCAGCTTCAGGAATTGCTGGATAAGGGGTATATTCGACCCAGTGTGTCACCTTGGGGAGCACCCGTATTGTTTGTTAAAAAGAAGGATGGAACCATGCGCATGTGCATGGATTACCGACAGTTAAATAAGCTAACTGTTAAGAACATGTATCCTCTACCACGTATTGATGACTTGTTTGATCAGGTGAGAGGGGCCACAGTGTTCTCAAAGATCGATTTGTGATCCGGTTATCACCAGATCTGGATCAAAGATGAAGATATCTACAAAACTGCCTTCCGTACAAGGTATGGCCACTACGAATTCGTGGTATTACCTTTTGGGTTAACTAATGCACCAGCCACCTTTATGAGGCTGATGCATAGTGTTTTCCATCCTTATTTGGACAACTTTGTGTTAATTTTCATTGATGACATACTGATTTATTCTAAAAATGCGGAAGAACACAAGGCACACTTGCGAATGGTGCTGGAAATGCTTAGGAAGCACCAACTATATGCGAAATTCAGCAAATGTGACTTCTTTAAAGAAAAGATACAGTATCTTGGACACGTAATATCTGAAAAAGGCATAGCTGTAGACCCAGAGAAAATCAAGACTATTATGGAGTGGAAGGTGCCACAGAATGTGGCAGATATACGATCTTTTATGGGTCTCGCTGGCTATTACCGGCGATTTATAAAAGGATTCTCAAAGATAGCTTTTCCTATTACCTCCTTGCAAAGGAAAGGGAAAATCTTTAAATGGACCAAAGAGTGCCAGGATAGTTTTGAAAGATTGAAGTAGTTGCTGACAACAGCACCTGTGTTAAGTGTGGCAGATCCAAGTAAAGAATTCGAGGTTTGTACAGATGCATGCAAGGAAGGTGTTGGGGCTGTTTTGTCACAAGAAGGAAAGGTAGTTGCGTACGAATCCCGCAAGTTAAAATATCATGAACAACGGTATTCAGCTTATGATTTAGAGCTGACCGCAGTTGTGCACGCACTCCGGGTGTGGAGACATTATTTACTTGGGAAGAAATTTGTATTAAGGACGGATCATAGTAGCCTAACCAGCTATTTTAAAAAAACTGATTTAAACTCCCGACAAGCAAGGTGGAATGCTTTTCTGAGCGAGTTTGAAATTGATCTGCAACACGTGAAGGGAAAGGAGAACAAAGTTGCGGATGCATTGAGTAGAAAAGTGCATAGCATTTATGAGTTATACGTTAATCAGGTGGAAACCAGATTTCTAGATCAAATCAGAAAAGAAGCAGACAAGGATCCAGAGTATAAATATTTGTGGCAGCAAACCCAAGAATCTGAAGGACAGGGGGAACAAGGGGGATATGAGATCAACCAGGATGGGTTGCTGGTTTTTAAGAAGAAAATAGTCATTCCGAATAGAGTGGAATTAAAAACTATGATACTGGATGAATATCATAGAAGCAATTACGCTGGTCATCCAGGATATCAAAAGATGCTGACAGCCATAAGAAAGGATTACTGTTGGCCAGGCATGAGGAGGGAAATAGCAAGCTATTTAACCAAGTGTTTAGAATGCCAGCAAGTAAAAGTGGAGCATCGACATCCAGCTGGATTAATGCAACCTATACCCATTCCTGAGTGGAAGTGGGAGGTGATTTCATTGGACTTTATCACCGGGTTACCAAAGTCAAAGCGAGGTAATGATTCCATAATGGTAGTTGTGGATAGAATAAGTAAGTCAGCACATTTCATACCTGTCCAGTCCACCTATAAGACAGTACAAATAGCAGACTTATTTATGCGTGAGATCTTCAGACTCCATGGCATACCTAAGACCGTCATCTCGGACAGGGACGTAAAATTCACATCAGCCTTTTGGAAGACACTGTTTACAGGGTTAGGAACTCAAGTACATTTTAGTACTGCATACCACCCGAAAACAGACGGCCAGACTGAGCGGGTAAATCAGGTACTGGAAGACATGCTGAGAATGTATGTCATGCAACAACCAGTTAAATGGGAAGAGTATCTACATTTGATAGAGTTCGCCTACAACAACGGTTACCAAGAATCATTAAAGATGAGTCCGTTCGAAGCGCTTTATGGTCGGCAATGTAGGACTCCCATCAACTGGAGCAGCCCAGAGAATAAACTCATGCTAGGACCAGACATGCTAGCAGAAATGGAAGCTGAGGTGAGGAAAATTCGACAAAATTTGAAAGCAGCACAGGACAGGCAGAAATTATATGCGGATAAGAAAAGGTCTTATCGTGAATATGCAGTTGGAGATCATGTATATGTCAGGATTAAACCAAAGAAAAGAACATTAAGATGGGCGTCTTGTGCAAAATTAGCACCCCGATTCTGTGGCCCTTTCCAAATTCTGGAGAGAGTGGGACCGGTGGCGTATCGTTTAGCTCTTCGTAGTCATATTCGGGTGCATAATGTTTTTCATGTATCGTTATTAAAACGATATGTCCATGATACAAGGCATATTATTCATTGGCAGAACATACAGGTAGTGAATGAGTATGATCACTAAATAATAATGCGATATTATAAACTTATTTAATTAACATAAGTTTATTTTGTGCAGGTAGAACCAGACGGGGAATTTCTGGTTGAGCCACACAGTATAATCGACCGGAGGGAAATCATGCTCCGGAAACGAGTCATCGCCCAGGTTAAAGTGCAATGGAAGCACTTTGGACCTGAGGAAGCTACCTGGGAAGACGAAAGTTTTGTTCGTGAAGCTTATCCTGAGCTTTTTACTGAACTAGAATAATAACACCGAGGACGGTGTTCTCGTCCAGAGGGGGAAAACTGTAACCACCGTTTTTAGTGGAACGAATGGTTAGACTTTTTTGTTTTATTAATTAAGACTGATGTTTATTTCAATTAGAATATTGAACAAAAATTAAAATTTACATTGATAAAGATTTACTGTGAATTAGTTTCATGAGTAACAATGATGGTAAAAATAAAAAATAAAAGTAAATCAAGATCTCGTGTTAGTTGGAAAAACAGTTCCCACAGTTACCCATAGAACTCTGGAATAAATAGAAAATCCAGAGGAGAGTTTGGG
Source organism: Pinus albicaulis (assembly GCA_034641835.2). NCBI lineage: Eukaryota > Viridiplantae > Streptophyta > Pinopsida > Pinales > Pinaceae > Pinus > Pinus albicaulis. The sequence continues at coordinate 59,828 of JAXQQM020066749.1, read as the reverse complement.
GTTGGATCTGTGGAGGAAGGAAGAGGAACTCTGTTATTCTGGAAGAGGTATTTCAGAACAGAGTGTGCTCTGGGTTGGAGATTGGACCGGTTCGTCCCGTGATCTCCCCAGAATTTCCTGTTTTTCCTTGGAATGGAAGGACTGGACCGGATTGTCCTAAGTTTCCATCCAGTGCTCTGAGAATTACAGAGACCTAGACTTGATGCACGGGGGAGAGCTGCATGACTGTTCGCCAGCTCATGGAAGGGAGGAACACTATTACCATCAGTTGATTCAGAATCCAGATGAGTAAAGAATAGAAGAAGTAGAATGTTTTGTTTGTTTTTCTTCTGATTTTAATTTCTGAAGAATGTTGTGGTTAAAAACTTAACTTTGTTACCAAGGATGAATCTGTATTCCTTTCTTCCTCTGTTATCATTATCATAGGGTTGTTAGAAATAAGTATTAATTACTATAAATACATTCTACAGAAGAAATGTACAGTAGTCAGAAAGAACAATGATCTATTCAGTATTCCTTTCTTTTCTTACATTAATATGTCATGTACAGGCGTAGATTAAATTCCTGTAGAAGAAGTATTTATACAATAGAGCCTGAAATTTAAATTATTGGCCATGTCTACTTCACTAGTAAGACAGTTCTGTAAAACACAAATGGTGGAAAAACAAACATAGACAGTGGGATGGGAGAACTGTTAACCCTTCGAGCCAGAAACCCTGTGCTAAAGGGTTGGTCGTTCTCCGTCTTGGAAGGAACGCGGACATAAATGGCGGTCCGGTCGCCTGTGTTATGTAGGAAAGATTTAAACAGAATAAACAGTAAGGAAATGCAAACGTTTTGGTACTAGTAGCATAGAATAGTAACCCTCCAACAGATAAAATAACTCTTATCAGCAGATACAGGTAAAATCGAGATTTGAAGCGGAGAACAGTGAACAACCATTTATTTCATGATATATAAGAACCCATAACTTTTGCAAAGCTTTCGCAATATACCAATGAGAGTTTAAAGACACGATGTGTATAACGTATACTACAGTCCATCTAAAAGTATAACACCAAAACTACATTAAGAATGTGTGTGCCATTACAACTGGCATAAATCATAACTGAGAAACCCCACATACATTGAGTGCAAGAAGTTCAACTTAACAAAAAATAGCAGTCCGGCATAGATTCACAGGTTCTTTCTTCAAATGTAAACCCCATTAAGAAGTAGTCTAGCAGCATACAACCGTCGGCCTGAGGCCGCAATTAAAATATCAAGAAAAACCTGAGCTAGAGTTTATCCTGCACGTCATACTAGAATATATCAGGCTAAACCCTAAGCTTAGAATTAGACATTAAACGTTTTCACCAAAAGAAATCCAAGGGTACAGTTCCTGTCGAGGGCGGGTACCTGTGAGATGCATGCAGGGGTTTAGTCCCTTTCTTCCATGAGCAAGTATAGATAAATGACAAGAAATTGCGAGCTGGGAAGGAAGCAAGGCGATACCTGTCATAATAGAGAGAGAGACCTTCAGTTAAGCGAAAAAAAAGAATTCTACAGGGGAAAACAGAAGCACTAAACAACAAAGCCGAAGAGCGGGGTCTCCCCGTAATGAGACAAGAATTGTTTTGTTTGTTAAAAAGAAGATTACCTGTCGATTTTCTGAACCTATGGGTTCTCTTTCCAAACACCGGACCACTACTGTTACAAAAATCCAAATAAAAAAGAAACGAAGTTAGCATGTGGACAAATTTCCAGAGCATAGAAACCAGAAAAGAGTCGTAACCCTCAGGGTTTAAACAAACACCAGATTTCTCTGATAGTTTCTCACCGAAACTCAACCCTATTTCACGAAAAAAAAAAACTGCAAAGAATTCTTATGAAAAAGTCAGAAGATGTTACCTGTGTTGAGTGGCTAGCTCTGTGGTCGCAGCACCACCGCCATTGTCATAGAGGCATTGAAAAACCCAGTGAAGCAAACCCTGGCAGAGCCGCGCTGTCTCCAGAACTCTCAGCGCGAGAAGTGACAATGAGACCGAAGCGGTTAGAGCGCCGAGGGTCATTGCGAACCCTAGGCACCAGAACCGTAGATCGTATGAAATCGACGGAGAGAGGCATGCCAAGTGTCGGGCCGATAGGCCAGTCGGACCATTTAATAATCCAATCCAATTTCCAAAGTTACTAAATGACATTTAAATGTGTAATGGTTAGCATAATTACCGGCCATACAAGTTCTGAGATTTTGTTAATTATTCAAGCCATTATGTTAAATGTGATCCACGAATAGTCTATTCTGTAAAATCCATAGTACAACAAATTTTATGAGGTAGTACTGATGACACGATATCTCCAGAACTATGCCGGCAGTGTAATTCATGTAGGACCATGTCAGATGTTATTCCTATTTAATGTTGATTGAAATTCAATTTTTTACTATGGTAAGCTTATGATATGTTAAGTGTTACAAAAAATTATATTTATATATACCATTTATATTTTTATTTTGTAATAGGGATTTTATAATTTTAATTTAACTATAAACGGTTGAGATTTATCTTAAAAGATGTTATGTTTTTTCTCTTGTTTTATTTAAATTGATTATTAGAGAAAAAATTATATATTTTTTAGGTATATGGTATTTTTCAATATTATTGTAACAAAGCTTATTTACAAATTAATAATCTTCATAGTAAAGTGACCATAACTCTCCATATTTAAGAATTTTGTTATGCGTCTTTTTAAATGTATATATGTTTAATAATAAGTTAAAATAAAGTTAAAATTTAATTAAATTTTGTTAATTTTCTAATCTTATCAATGTGAGATGTATCATGAAATATATATTTTGATGCCTATTATGAATTGATATATATTGACATTTACTAGTTGTTTAATTTATATATTTATGTTAACATAATACTATGTATATAGATCAATGTTATTAGCTATTTGTTAAGCATTAAAAAAATTAAAAACTAAATATAAATGTTGTTAAGTATTAAAAAGATTAAGAAGATTGAAGACTGAATATAAATGTTTTGCAAATATAGAAGTTAAAAATTTTGATAGATCATTTCATTTTTTTTTGTAAGTCAGAGGAATCGGTAACATCGGCCAGCTTTCACGCGCACGACGCGGGGTCCAACCCCTCGGCTACCACTATAACCTCTCAGCGAACCACCCAGCCTGCAAGAGTGGTACCTGGATATGACGAGAGTTGAACTCGTGACCGATCATTTCATTATTATGATATATATTTTCTATTTTTCTTATAATTAAGAATCATCATGAATCATCATACTCTATATAGATTTATCTATTTTTGAATTTATTTATTTTGGTATTTATTCATATATAAAAAAAAATTAAAATTTAAAATAATTTTCACATTTAAATAATGATTAATATTATATTAAATACTATATCAATTTCATGTTAAATATAAAAGAACTTAAATATTCTTCTCAAACTAAGCAATATATATATATATATATATATATATATATATAATTTACAATTTTATTAATTGCATTATTATTATTATTATTATTATTAATTCTATATACCTATATATTCATTGCTTTTCAATTTTATGTTTTTTTTTTTATATATATATTGCGATATTGTATATTGAATTTCATTATTTATATTTAATTTGTTTTTATCTAATATTTTATTTTATTTTTTAATTGATATTTATTATTTAATTAATATTTTACATTTTAAATAAATATAATTATAGTGTAAAACATATAATTTGTAATCTAAAAAATATTGAGAGGAAAAAAAACTATATATTAATAATTATTATATAATATTTTTGTATTTTAAATAAGTATAATAATTAAGAATAAAAATGGGAGGTTACATGTTAAACATATGAAGTGAAAGTGATATATATATATATATATATATATATATATATATATATATATATATTCTTTGGGTCAGATAAACCACCACATTGTCTTAATAAACTTTTTTCTTAAATCATGTAAACCACAATAATCTTAATAAACATAAATAATCATCATCAACCCATTCTTTTCCATTTTATATTTTTGTGCCAAAGGCGTTCCCTTTGCGCTTTAGGTGATGTATTTATTCACTCCGGCCAATGAGATGAGAAGGCTTTCACCGCCCTTCCGCACTTGCTGAAAATCGCATTTGGGCGGGGCCCTCCAACCAATCAAAATCTTTCCATGTACCTCTTATCAAATCGTACGCTTAAAATTAGGTTTGGAAACTTAATGCAGCGTCCGCTTATCAAATGTTCTCGCTCCTCTCGCCGCAACTGCATTGCTATCATATTTCTATTCGGTCGTCAATTTGGGCGGGAATTCGGTCGTCGATTTGGGCGGGAATTCACCTTGTAAACCCCACCAACCCTAGGTTTATCCAATCTTATCTCTGTGCGGGGAAATGTTACCTTTCGTTTCCGCTATTATCGCATAGCGAAGAACACATTTGGGTTCGCCCTCATCGATATCCTCATGTAAGAATGGAAGGTTCTCATCGTGAAACGCCGTTGCTGACCTCACCGTATATACGGTTTTCCATTTGCCGAATTTAAACTTGCGTACAGAACAAACCTCCGTTTTTCGTGGCTTCCTTCGCCATTTTCATCCTTATGGTCTCTCCATGTTTAGGTAACACTACTTTCTTGCTTACACCACCTTCAACACTGTCTTTTCAATATCTTTTCGTGTTTCTTACTTAATTTGTTTATTATTCAACTCCCCAAATTTTGTTCTTCGAACACAGCCCTTCAGTGACCCTAAACCTTGTTTAAAATAAGGGCCTTTAAGATTAGTGTGCGTAAACACCCGGGAAATGTATCCTTTTGTTTCTAGTTTGGGTTATTGCGCAGGCGTGCCTCCGAGTTTTGGGCTCTACCATTACCCGATATCCCTGCTTCATTATGGAAGGTTCTCGTGGGTGAAACGCCTACAGGCTTGACTGCATGATGTCTACGGGTTTTCCATTTGCCGAACGTCGAAACTTGTAGATGTATTGAAACCTCCGTTTTTCGTGGCTTCATTTGCCATTTTTGTTCTTATGGTCTCTCCAGCGGTTCAGGTAACGCTACTTTCCTCTGGCTTACACCGATTTTCTTCTATGAATATCTATTCTCAGCCTTAATATCTTCTTTTCGCGTTTCTTATCGACTCTATTTTTACGGTATCAATCCCCAAATTTTGTCTTCAACACAGTGCTTTCAGGACCCAACCCTTTGGTTTAAGAGGGTGGCCTTTCAGGATTAGTCGTTTGCAAATAACGTAAAATATAATGCCACAAGTTCTAGATTCACATTTTTGGCGTACTTGCAGTGGGTTTATCCATGCTTTTAGATTCATGAATTCGACTTCTTTGTAGAATCAACCTGTATTGTATAGAGAAAAGGCGTTCTTTGAGATTTTTATCATGTTCTTGCCAACGCTCTTTCTTCTTTAATAAAAATCATTGGTTTTTGCCGCATATTGTGACCCTTTGGTACAGGGCTAGTGAAGTTCTCTCAAGCATATTATTTTTGCAAATAGTGGTAAAAATCGCATAATATTTCAATTGATGATTTAACTCAACAGTATTGTGATCTTCTCTTTGTGGAAGCCTTCCTGGACTATATGTATGTGGTCATGGTCATGGTCATGCATGCGATGCTGTATTGCTGGTAGGCTATTGTAACAAGCCACTTTATTCAGTACAGAAATTTGTTTCAGTGTGGTTAGCAACTGACATTGGTTTAGGTTCTACCGTGTGTTGCAGTTCTCTGTTTTTGTTTTTCCTGAGTATTATTTGTTAATTATTTACTGTAATGGGTTTTACTGTTTTCAGCTAAGTTCAACATGCAAGTATTGTGTAGCATTTATTTCTGGCGGGAAGGCTCATTTTCTCATTTATTGTGATGAGCAGTGAAAATGGAGGTGATTCCGAACTCTTATTATTTTATGGGTATTAATACCCATTTGATCATTTCTTGTAATGGGTTGTAACTTCTGAATATCATTCACTTACTGTTGTCTTGCGGTGTTATGCTTATGTGATCTTTTGTGAGATCTGAATATCATGCTTTTAATGTGTTTTTCCCGTGTTATGCTCATTGCTTGGTTGATTTTTACTCTAAGGGGCTGTGATATGTGGTCAGTATAAATTCTTTTTCCTATGTTCACTCACTGTTTTCTTGCGGTGTTATGCTTATGTGATCTTTTGTGAGATCTGAATATCATGCTTTTAATGTGTTTTTCCCTTGTTATGCTCATTGCTTAGTTGATTTTTACTCCAAGGGGCTGTGATATGTGGTCAGTATAAATTCTTTTTCCTATGGGTTTTTTTTTTCCTGTGAATGCTTACTTGCTTATTTCATATTTGTGAGAAACGATGAGCACATTTATTTCATATTTGTGAGAAATGATGAGCACATTTTGTATCTGTATTGGTTTTCCCCTTGTGAAATTGATTTCACCTTTCCATGTGAAAGAATTTTGAAGACCACGCCGAATCTATTGATTCAATGTTGCTTTGTTCACGTGGGTATTTCCATGGATCAGAGAGAGACATTTTATGATTTTAGTTTTCTATTTTATTCTCCTTTGGCATGCATATTTTAGGCTTGTGTAAATATTCTTCAAATTTTTTTTTCTGCTGATGGAGAGACCTATGTAGTTATGTGTTCTATATTTGGATTCCACAATGTTGGGGTTTTGTCATAGATTTTTGTCATTATTCATGTAAAAAGAAATGTGTTTGCCATCCTGTATTTTGGAAAATCTTGTATTTCAGACATGGCATTGTAGGAACTTGCAGTGGGTTTATCCACGCTTTTAGATTCATCAATTCGACTTCGTTTATAGAATCAACCTGTGTTTTATAGAGCAAAGGGGTTCTTTAAGATTTTTATCATGTCCTTGCCAATTTTCTTTCTTGTTTGATAAAAATCGTTGGTTTTTGCCGCAGATTGTGACCCTTTCGTACAGGGCTCCTGAAGTTCTCTTTGGGGCTACTCACTACTCATTTCCTGTTCACATATGCTCTGTTGGCTGTATATTTGGTAAGCAATTTTAGACAGTTTATTGATGTTTTCAATTTGTTTTATGAGTATTTCTTGAGTCATATATCTAGAAGGCCATCTAATCTATTGTTGCAAACAACCCAATTTTTTTGCGAAAAATTTCAGAAATCATGTTTTCTTTTTGGCTTAGCTCATGTTTGCAGACATTTAGTGGTATCTTAATTTTGTTGATGTTTGCAGAAATTTAGTGGTATCTTAATTTTGCTGATGTTTGCCAATTTTTACCCTTTTGTACGATTTCCGGTAAGATTTATTGGTTCTCTATACCCTTGTTGATTTTATCCCAATGCCACAACATTGATCTGATCCACAATGTTACAGCTGGAATGTCTCGAATGCAAGCCCTCTTCACTAGGGATTCTGAAGTACAACAACTTATGAACATTTTCAGGTTATGATTTCAACAAAAAAAAGAATATATTTGATTATGGGATTTTCTTCTCTGATGCACCATAACTTATTCCAATCTTTGCATGCAATAGGTTTCTAGGAACTCCCAATGAAGAAGTGTGGCCAGGAGTGAATAAATTTAAGGACTAGCATATCTACTCCGAATGGAAACCTCCTCTTTTAAAAGCGGGTGAATCGCCCTTTGTGTTTGGAAGTTGTGCCTACAAAACAGAATGGACAGGCTACACAAGCTTTGGTTTACTATGTGTTGTGGATTTCTCTTGATCCATTTTAATTTCCTACTCTTTTATTCGAATTCTATTTGCAACCGTTGTGTAATTTCTAACCAATTCTGAGTGTATTTGGTATTTGTGTATTTGGATTCATGACAAAAAAAAGTGGAGAGTGCTCGCCCAAGTGAAATGTTTGTGTTTGGGGACTCCTATGTCGACACTGGAAATCTGAAAAAATCGAATGTCGTTGCCTGTAAACCTCCATATGGTATCAGCTTTCTTGGAAAACCATCTGGGCGACACTCAGATGGAAATGTTCTCACGGACTTCATAGGTATAATTTCAATTTTTACGCAGTCAATTATTCGTTTCGTGTGTGGGTTTTAATTTGTCATTTTAATGTTGCAGCTTCAGCTTTTAACATCCCTATACCAGTGCCACACATTTAGCAGGATATCAACTCCAACATGCTTCGCTTTGGCATTAACTTTGCAACTGGCGGGACCGGTGTCTTTTCTACATGGCCTCGACTGCCCAGTACTAACACCCAAATCGACCAACTGCAGGAATTGATCGGTAAAGGAGTATACTCCGCAAAAAACCTACCGTCTCCACTGGTTTTATTTTCTGTTTCGGGCAATAATTATAGTGCCTACATTATTCAACAAAGAGGCATAGTCGAGGTAATTCCATAATGAAAGATTTATTCTTTCAAAAAAATTCCTTCAGTAAAATTGTAAATTTTATAAGGGAGGTGAACCACCCAATTACTGATTTATCATTAAAATTAAGATGGAGAGTTTCATAAACTCTTAGATCAGATTGTCCATTTTAGTTTTGGATTAGACTGTATATTTTTCTTTTGATGATGAATTATGTAGGGTGGTTTTAGATGGATAAACCTAATAATTTAGTTTTGATAATAACGACTAGATTGCCTCAAATAATAAAAATTAATTTATTTTATTTTAAAAAGAGTAAACCAAATGATCAAAGTTTATAATTTGAATTTTAAATATTTATATTTATTTTAATAAAAATAATAATTTTTAATTTAATATTATTAAATTGTAATTTATGTAATTTTATTTTTATTTCATTTTATTTATTTATTTGTTTATTTATTGATTTATTAATATTTATTTTATTTTAATTCTATTTATTTATTTATTTTATTTTTACTTTTTAATTAAGATTTTTTTTTTTCTATTTATTTATTTATTTAATTATTATTATTATTATTATTATTTAATATTTTCTTATCATAGCATGTAATTATTAAAAATAAAATAAATATATAAATTCAAACTTTAAATATTATTTAATTACTTTTAACATTTAATTTATTCGATAATAATAAAAACAAATGAATATCCTTTCAATAATGCACCGAGGCTATCTCCCTCTTTTATAAAGCGCTCGAATATTAATAGAAATCCTCCCCTTGTAAACTGTATTAAAAGGCAATATCCTCTCATTATATTTTGATGTTCGAACTTCTTAGACCATAACCCCAAGCAATAACAAGTATACGCCCTCCTGAAAGGCTCACAACGGACTTTAGTTTAATAAGCGTTGACCAAACCTTAGAGTTAAAACCCCAAGTCTTATCATGTCATTAGATCATTAATATGGGATCACTACATACCTTAATTTTAATACCGCGGACATCAATCGACGATACCATAGACACTTTCACATATTCATTAAAACGCCATTATGCATGAATGTCCGCCATATATATATCCCGGACCTAACTATAAGGCCAGTGCCAATATAACGTTCGGGCCCACCTATTAACAATCCTCTCGCATTCGACGGCTGGAGGAGTATCGTGTTGATTGGGGCGATCCAACGAGCAGGGTGGAGTTTCACATTTTCTTTGATGCCGAACTTTAGCACATCAAATTCACGCGATGAGGGCGGTATTGCCCCAACGACATGGCACAATCTAATAGAATCGGGTTCTTTTCTTGTGGTTTCACCTCCGGGCAAGGGCGGTGTGAAATAGGCGGGTTTGTTCCCAAAACCACCCGACTATAACCTCCGATTCCACGTTCACCTCTTGGTTCCGTTCCTTCTACGCTCCAGGTTCCATCTTCTGCGTTCACTTACTCTTCAGTACGCTTCCCTTAGCGCAGTTCTCTTCACACGTTTTTTTGCACAAAATGGGTAAGCCAACGAACTGTGTGTTGAGGTCTCACTCCAGCCCTCCCCTATGCTGGTCCTTAACATGAATTGTATTCCATTCTGGCTTTAAAACCCTCCAACATACATTCAACGTACAGCTCAATGCTAGTTCCCATTTCCGTCTCAATTCTTTGCTCCGACTTCAGGAATTCGAGAACAACCAAGGTTCGACCTGAAGGGATTTGCACTATAACAAAATTACAATACAACTGCCCCTCCTTTTAAGTGGGGATTTCTTCTTCGTTCCGCCTTCAAGGCTGACCATAAGGAAGGTCTACCATCAGTTATACATAATCGTTCTATAATGGCATTATTCAGAAATTCAAAAGGTTAAATTGGTTTGACAGTCCTATCATAGTTTATCCAGTGCTCCAACATCCCTTAATACGGTGAGACTCAAACATGATTTCTAACCCGAACCCTTTTCTCCCAAGCACCGCAGATCGAAGCCCTATGTGGCGGTCCACAACGCCCATCTCCTTGACCTCGAACAGAGACAGACGGTAGGAAAACGTTCGTGAAAATTGTGCTAATAGGCTAACCAACAAATGACAAACACGTGGCAAAATTTGATTAGAGAAGGGCGGTACGATATTTCTCCTATTGGCTAGAGTGAGCAGTGTTTGCTCAGCCCACTCCCACAAAGAAAACGCCTCCGGCGTAAATATCTTTATATAAAGTTTTTTTTGGGGTAAAAAAATCATCCAAAAACTCAATCGTGAAAACCTTGGGCTCTAACAATGCATCGAAATCTTGGATGTAAGTAAATCTGAAATCGCAGTAATATTCCAAATTTGACTTTCAACAAAGTAAATATGAAATCACGACAGCAGTAATATTCTAGATTTTACTTCCAACAAATCCCCTTTGGGTTAGTTGACCTTAAATATTATTTTTTATTTACAGGTGACCGTTGGAAAGAAGCGCCCTCACCCAATTCAATTCAATGGAAAACTCCTTTTATTTAGACCTTTCAACTCCATTCTGGCTGTTATTGCCATTGCCCTGATATGGATCTGTCAAAAAATGTTTGCAGCAGGAAAAATACAGCTTGAAGATGAACGCCCTCATAATTTGGAGCCCCCAAAATTTGGTGGTGGAACTGTTTCCATCCAAATCAAAGCGTAAACAAGCAGGACAGTCTGGCCATGAAAGTGAGGAGAAGAGGCTGAGAAAGTGGCAGGTAACAATAAGACTTACAAACTGGAAGCGCTGCCTGAAAAAACAGAACCCACAAATCCTCAAGAGGAGTATCAGGGATAGAATTCTAGATTGGCTTCGGGGTGTTGTTTGGCAATTCGTTTCAGGGGGGCGGGAACTCTTTTTAGAAAACCCTGGAATTTACCAACTCCTCCTATCCACTGAAACTTATGATTCATTAGAGAAGCTTATCATAAAAGACATTCATCGCACCTTGCCCTCCCAAAAATTATTTCAAATGATAGACGGGCCCGGACAGAGATCTCTGCACAATCTGTTGAAGGCCTACTCTGTGTATGACAGGGATGTGGGGTATACACAGGGGATGAATTTCATAGCGGGCATGATTCTGCTTCACATGAATGAGGAGGAAGAGGCATTTTGGGTAATGGCGGCTCTGCTCAAGGGCGCTGTGAATATGCCAATGCGAGGTTTGTATTTGGAAGGCCTACCTCTGTTACACCAATATTTGTTTGAGTTTAAAGTTCTGGTGAATGAAGAGCTGCCTGAGCTGGGTAGGCATTTTCAGAACCAAATGCTCACGCCCTGCATGTATGCTAGTGGGTGGTTTATGATGGAGAGTTTCATAAACTCTTAGATCAAACTGTCCATTTTAGTTTTGGATTAGCCTGTCTATTTTTCTTTTGATGATGAATTATGTAGGGTGCTTTTAGATGGATAAACCTAATAATTTAGTTTTGATAATAAATTATATTGGATGGTTTTAAACTCAAAAATTTTGAATGTCGTTTTTATTGAAACTTTCTTGAAATAATATGAATCACATAGGCTTCAATTCAAAAATCTATTTTCCACACTCAAGGGTTTGCATTGTACTTTTACATGGGAGGTTTGAAATTGAAATTGCAGGCTATACCGTCATTTGTAGAATCGGTCACCAAACAACTCTCTGTAGACTTACTGCGCTTGTACAATATGGGTTTTCGAAGGTTTGCAGTAACAGATATGGGGCTGTCGGGGTGCTTGCCAGTTATAATAGTAGAGAATTCTTATTCTGACCTTTCCAAACCATTTGTAGAATTGAGTCTATCTACTTTGCTTCAAGCCCTGATAGAGCTGTACTATTTTTTTCTTATTAATGCTTCAAATGGTAATTGGAAATATGCCTTCTGAAATTTGTGGAGTCAGTCGGTTTCACTTGTTAAGGGTTTGGTTTGTGAAAATTCTATTGCTTGCATCTTACATTCATGTAATGCACGAGTAATGATCCTTGATAAGGTTTCTTTTCTGAACCAACTTGGGGTGTCAAATTTGTATTTGTGTATTCTAACCAACCAGTTGCCATTTCTTAGTTTCTTGTTGATTCTTACTATGCATGCAATGGTCCCTACCCATCATTACCATTGAAATTTGAATTTTTTTACTGTACATTCCATTGCTATGTTACAGACGACATGATAGTGAATCTAGTTGATTTCAATCCCTGGAGGCCATTTATTCTTCCTCCTCTGTTCTCCTGGGAAAAGTTGGAGAAGAATTAACTCAAAATCTACATGTTTTGCCCCCCTTACATCATTGGCAGGTCTCCTTTCGGCGTTCCTTTGCACCTCCCGGTGCAATTGCTAGTTTTATATCACCTTTGAATTGATCATCAAACGAAAGATATCCCCATGAGATCGAAGTCTTTTTTTCTGCACTTATGCCGATGCCGATGCCAAAGTGGGATCTATGAGAATAGACTGAGCTAAACGGTCAAACTATATCATGTTATCATATCCCGAAGGAAATGTGAAAGCGAACTGAAGCATACTACGCTCCACGCTCCCACTCCTCCACATATGAACGATTTGTTGGGTTGCAACTGAATGTCTGAAAACATTGCCGCTGTGAGTCAATGTCAAATTAGTGCTACTGCGATTCAACGTGTGTGAGTCAATTACCTCGCAGACACATTATCGCTTCACGTGAAAGTCACTGTTTGAAAGTATTATCATTTTTTTTAAAGTCAAGTTTAGTGAGTTGTAGGTTCGTGTCGTTGTGTTTGAATGTCAAGTTTCGTTGCAGGTTAGGGTCATCCTATGGAGCAGCAACTAAATTTGCTTCTGGTCCTTGCGATGACCCGAAACTACAATCCGATGAAGTCAGTCCTCAACGAAGCACACTTGCAACAATTGAAAGCCATCAATGTCCTTTCCATGAGGTATGACATAGTTGAAATCCCACAGAATTTTCATTACCTCCGGTCAACGTCACCCTTCGCAATGCTTCTCAACTTCAAACTGTGAAATGAATTTTTATTGTATGTTCGCGTCGTTGTGTTTGAGTAGGGCACAACAATAACGACTGATGACCACGTTCAAAACTGATTCCTGACCAAGAAACTCAAACGCCGATGAGCACTGTGAAGAAAATGAAAATGAAAATGAAAAGGTCCGACATGTATTAGAAAATAGAAAGTCGACATTCCATTTTACAATTAACAAGGATGGTTGCAAGGCAGCTAGTCCCTGCCTTGAGTTGGAGGCGTCAATATAACATAGTGGGAGCAGCGAAAATAAAGCCAGAGCCGGAGTTGGAGCAACCAAAATTACATTTGTAGTTATGTAGTTATCAATCAGAATCAAAACAATGGCGCCAGTAGTCTCATAAACTTAGCAACAGTTGCAATGGCACCAGTAGTTATTGCTGCTTGAACAACAATTTACATGAATTAGTCATAATGACTTTTCTAGAGCATCACAAACTTCAAAAGGTAGAAATTTACCCAAGCCCATAATTGACAAATGCCATGACCACTGCAGTCGTCCTTACAATTCTTGCTACTAATAGTCTACGCACATCAACATGAAAAACCAATCAACGACTTCTCAAATAATAAAGAAAGGATAACCTCAGAAATGGAAATAAATATATGAATGGATGTCAGATCCCACACTGATTGATGTAAAATGTTGCTGCAATATCATGGCAGCTAGATAGCCATTTTGTAGCTGCAGTCTTCCATGGTGCATCTTTGTAAAGAATTGCTCCATCAGAATCATGACTCTGTGGGTACTGATCTTGTTCAATATCGGTTTTTATTAATGATGATGCATTAGCCAAGCTTTCGGTCTGTCGGATCTAGTGAAATCTAAAGAAGCTGGTATGAGAGGTATAAAGAAAATACTGACAATGGAGATAAAGGCCACATGGATCATAATCACAACGGTAAGCTGCCATATACTATATATCTCAGTATAGAGGTTGTCATTCTCATTGTAACCTTCAATGTAGCATATGGTCCTTCGCTCTTCTCGCTGTCCTCTTGCACTTCAATTTTTATTAAAGAGCAGATTACTTAGTTTTTCTGAGCCATCATTTTGCTGTTTTCACCAATCGGATCTTTTAACTCAGAAATTGTTATTTGTTTTGAAATTTTTAGTTATGAATAAAGTATTGACAACATCTATGAAAAATCCTTTAAGAAACTAAGAAGTTGAGAGAAACACCGGTGACCAAAGTAGAAGTTTAGAGAAACACTAGTAACCAAAGTAGCATGTGGTCCTTCTTTGCTATTCTGGCTGTCCTCTTGCACCTTAATTTTTATTAAAAAGTAGATTGATTATTTTTTCTGTACTAGCTGTTTTTTCCAATCAGATTCTTTAACTGATAAGTTATTATTTGTTTGAAATTTTTAGTCGAGAATAAAGCCTTGGCAACATCTATGAACAAAAACCTTGAATTGACTAATGGCCAAGGGGCCACAAAGAGCAATTTATATAAAAATATTTCTTTTACAACACGATGGGAATATATCTCAGCTTTATCTATTAGAAGACCCACCATTATGTGTAAGTATCTTAATGTTGTAAGTGATCTTGACCCGAAATACATAGCTCATGATCACAAGCCACTTTAATAGAAAATTCCAAAATGTAAATTTATGCATACCAAGGGAGAAAGGCAACAGAATGGAACCTTATAGATATAGCAAATCATTTCATCTTACAAAACTTGGAAGGATTGAAAATTTTCTTCAAGTTTGGGGTCAATACACACGGAAAGACATTTTACCGGGAGGCGGCGTGATTCACACTTGAGAGTTCAAAGTTTAAATTTAAAAAAAACTTTTTTTGGAAGACATTTTTGGAGGCGACGTGATTTTTCTTTGAGGTATGTACGTGTTTTGTGTGGAAATAAATCTTTTGAGCTTTTTTGTTCAAAAATTTTTCTTTACATTTTAAGATTTAAAGAATTTTTTTGGAAGACATTTCTTGGAGGCGGTGTGATTTTTCTTAGAGATATGTACGTGTTTTGGATTGGATTACGTATTTTTTAGAAAAGATTTTTTTAAATTAAATCTTTTGTAATATTGTTTGTAATTGAGTTATTGTCTAATTTTTTAAAGGAAATTTTTTGAACCTCATACCCTATTATCATGGGAAATCGAAGAACTTGTGTGAGAAAATATGATCGAAAAAGAAAGCCCGAGGAACGTAGAGAAGAGACGAGACAATATCGTAAAAGAAAGTTAGAAGCTCTCTCAAATATTGAAGAGGAAAATCAACCTCAAGCAGAAATTGAAGCAGGTATGTAAATGTAAATATTACATGCTCTATTGATATATATTTAAAATTTTCCTAATGTAAAATGTAACGCTTAATTTTTATTTGATAAACTAGTTTGAAAAATATTTTGTTTGATGTACACAGACAGAGATAATCCTCAAAATATTGAAGAAGAAAATCAACCTCAAGCAGAAATTGAAGCAAGTATGTAAATGTAAATATTATGATCTATTGATATATTTAAAATTTTCCTAATGTAAAATCTGAAGCTTAATTTTTATTTGATGAACTAGTTTGAAAAATATTTTGTTTAATGTAAACAGACAGAGATACTCCTCAAAATATTGAAGAAGAAAATCAACCTCAAGCAGAAATTGAATCGGGTATGTAAATGTAGATATTATGATGTATTGATATATTTAAAATTTTCCTAATATTTATTGACATATTTATTAATTTAGTTATTTATTGAATATGTACTATTTTTTCGAATATGTACAGATGAAATCACTATCGATAACGAGATGTTAGAAAATGTTGACACTCGCACATATGGAGATAAAAAACCTGACTATTTTATACGATATCGTGTCGAGAAAATTTTGGAAATGTTTTTCAAAACTGAGGTGACAGTTCAAGCTCAAATGTTGAAATGTCTCTTATCATCAAGGAAATTAAAAGAAGCGACGACACTATTGGGTATTCGAAAATCAACCAAAGATAAAAAAAATGAAAGAAGAGGTGATAAAAAATATTAGTGGTGCTATAGAGTCAATTAAGAGATCTAGAGATAAAAATGTTTCAAATATACGTAGAGGAATACAAATGGCAATGGTTTCACCAAGTACTCAAGAGAATCGTTTGAATCTAACATCTATGGCACGAGCATTGGGAACCTCGTAAAAAACTCTGCACAAACATCGAAAATTTCGACTGCAAATAGACGTAAATGATGAACTCGCTTGTTGGAGAGCTATTTGTAGGCAACCATACAAAGATAGACTTGGAGAAGATGTTAAAAAAAATAATATATGAATATTGGAAGAACAATTCGCGTGTTTCACCCACTGCAAGACATGTGATGCGAAGAAGAATAGCACGAAATCAATACGAAGAACATGAAAAACATCTCTTGGAAACCACTCAAATAGAGTTATTCAACAAGTTCAAAGAAGAGAATCGTCAAATTAAAGTTTCACTCGGTGCTTTTGTTCAACAAAAACCATGGTATGTAAAACCTATCACCGTACGCGACACTTGTTGTTGCCGTTATCATGTGGAATTTGAGTTATATTATGACACATTCCTTGATTTCGGTAGAACATTATGGAAGGATTCACCTCCTCCTTCCACTATCAGTGAATTCATATCTCAAATTCTATGTGAAAGAGAAAGCGATGAACTATTTTACAAAAAGAAATGTGTTGGTGGTAAAAAATGCGATGATTGTGGAAATTTGACTAAATTTCAAAACAAATATCGTATTGATATAAATGATCAATCATTGTACAACATGAAAGTGAAATGGAAGAGATACGAATATACCAGTACATCGATTCAAAGTGAAGATAGTGTTAAAAGAATCGAATTACGAGAAGACGAAATTTTTCTAATAGACTTTTTGAGAAAGTTTGAAGCAGAAATTTACAAATACACCATGCATTCCCCTAGAGCTCGATGGCAAGACTTGCAATTCAAAAAATCTCGTGAAGTTTTTCCACCAGGAACCATTTTGTCAGTGATTGATTTTGCAGAAAACTACACATTTGCTCCACAAAAAGAAATTCAGAGTGAATACTATCACTCTGACCAAGTCTCCATGCTCGTTCATATTCTATATAGACATGCTGAACAAAATGTCGATGATATAGAAAGCACGAGTGAAAATCGACATATCATTAAAGAATATCATTTTTATATCAGTGAAGATCGTACGCATGATACATGTTTTGTACAACATTGTTTTGGAAAAATTTATGATTCATTGAAAAATCGTGGAATAACATTCAATGAACATTGGATATGGTGAGACGGATGCGCAGGTCAATTCAAATCTGCACGATCATTTTTTTGGTTGTGTCGTCTTCATAAGAAAACCTCCATTAAACATTGTTGGAATTTCTTTGAGACTGGCCATGGAAAAGGAGAACATGACGGTGCGGGAGCATGCATAAAACGAGTACTTCAAAGATATCAAATGAACCACTTTGCACGCCGACTTGCGAACGCTGAAGAAGTTGTTCAATGGTGCAAAAATGCTCTAAGCCATGAGATTAACCCATCACGAGAAGTGAAAAGGTACATTCAATTTAATTTATATTGGTAATCTAATTTTAAACATTGTACATTTATCATGCAATGATTATTTTTAATTGTATTTTGATATCATATTTAAAAATTCTTTTTCTAATTTTCCATATAAAGGTTTTTCTGGCATATTGGAATCGGAGACGTAAATAGATCAATTGGAAATGAAGTTGGAACAATAAAAGGGACTCGAAAATTGCATTCAATTCAAACAAAATTGTCCACGAATGTGTTTGCATTGGATAAAAGAAAATATTCTTGTTTTTTTGATGTTTGCATAGACAACACAAAATCCAATGACATCTGTGAAAACAAAATGTATGTGAACGATTGGAAACATACAGAGCTAAATACAAAGGGAAAAATGTTTGTTGCAATGATTGAAGAAATGGAATCAGAGGAAACTACAATATCATCCGATGGTGATCGAGTTTCTGATCTTGTTAGAGAAGGTAACAATTGAATTACTTTTTAATGATTTAAAGATTTACTAATTTAAATTTAAATATGCATAATTAAATGTTAAATTTATTTTATTGTGCAGGAGATGTTTTTGCTGTAATTGCACCTATTGACAACGATGAAAATGTAAAGTATTATTTGATGCGTTGCACTGAACAAAAAATGAAATTATTACAAGACTATAATGATCACGGATTTCGGTATGACAAAGGGTCTATTATACTGAAAGGTTATTTTTTCAAACAAACTCGTCAAAGTGAAGACTTTGTTTACTTCGAAGACTATGAACCTGATTCCATAAGTTGTCAATATAGTCACTTGGTGTGTGCGGCACGCATAAAGTTGATAGAAGTTCAATCAAAGAAAAAATCAAAAATTAAGAAATGGAAAATGTCAAAATCCGATCATGAACGGATTATTGAGGATGGAATTCCATTAAAATTTTTTTGAGTGAAGTGTTAGGACAACAATTTATTATCTTTTAAACCTTTCAGTACTCAACTAAAAATTGAACTGCTTATGTTATTTGTGGTTTGCAAATGTTACAAATTGTTTGGGTACAAGCACGTGCTCTAGTTTCCACTGAAAATAGTTCTTCTATACATGTGCATTGATTAAAAATGTTAAATATGTATTGGATATATATATTCTAGAATGAAATTAATTGTTCTTGTATATTAATTGTTTTTGTATATGTTCTCCAACCATATGGTACAAATTATTTCACTTTATTTTGTAAAGTCAGATTCGGTCCCCATATGGCCTAGCCTCCAAGGGACGAGATAACAAGTGGTTGTCCCCACTTGCCCGAATCTCGGCTTTTAAGTACAATTTTACTGTTTATGTCGAACATCTTACATGATGTCCTAGCCAAAGATAGATTCTCTTTGTTTCAAGTTTCTAGTAAAAGTTGTCACTGAATGCCCCGCTCGAACTCTTGTAGTAAACACCATACCTCATCTCTCTTGCTCTCCAATATTATTAGGTTTAATTATTATAACACAAAAATCGTTCTAGACATTATCAATAATTTTTTGCGCTTAAAGTAAAATCAATGAACACTATTAATCCAACGTCTTTACAAGTAATGTACCATCATACATGCAATTATATCAAATTAGAAATCAACATATACAATGAAATCAATGGGGATTGTCTTGTTGCAAGTAACATAATTCCAATTTACCATATGTGCAAATGTAGGTTGAAACCATCCAAAACTTTAAGTTGTAAATTGAAACCATCCAAAACTTTAAGTCTTAAAACCCTTTCGATTATATATTGTGCATCATTAAAACATTTAACATTTAAAGTTCATTAAATATCACATGCAAAATGTAGATTGAAACCATCCAAAATCGGAGTTTTAAAAACTTCACATGCCCCATGCCAATTATAATTAAACAATCCAACAAACACATTTAACAAATTAAATATCACACGCCACACTAAGACGACCACACTAAGAGAATTGGTGCACTTCGTTTGGAAGGAGTCAATATATGTCGTATTGGAGCGATTAGACAGAATTCGAAAAGGAAAGAGCTTGAACCAATTCAAGCAGACCCAGGATCGAATTGTTCTATGGAGCTTCATGAGAAGAGATATGTGAAAAGCATTGTTAAGCCATGCCAATTATAATTCAACAATGCAACAAAAACATTTAACAAATTAAATATGACACGCCAAAGTCGTTTCAAGTTTTTGGTAAAAGTTGTCGCCGAATGACCTACTAGAATATTATAAATACTCACTTTGTAAGATCATTTGGCATTCGGAAAAATTCGAAAGTCTTAGACTGTCAATCAATTTAAAGTATCATTCACCATAGGGAGTGTAAAATATTCAATGTAGGTTGGTGACGATGCTCACTTCTAGCTTGAAGCAGCGCCAATGACCAATTCTTTAATGAATTCCAATGCACTAGACCAACGTTGGTTCAACCTACTTGGTTTTTCACGCAAGAAATTCCAAGGATGGACTTTCTAGACAAACTGCTGAAATTGAAAAGCTTGACACATGGAGATACGACAAGGTGAACAAAGACTTCAGGAACTCTTTATGGAAAGGGCTCACTTGAAGGAAATAAGCACCACGTTGCAGGGTAAAGTCAAGAACATGGAAGATAAGATCAAGAGGGACTTTCTTGATCCGAAACCTACCACGTGCAAATGTAGGTTCACATTCTATCATGCATGTAGTTTTAAAAACTTCAGATACCATTAGAATTATAATTCAACTATCCAACTAAAACATTTAACAATAAATATCACATGCCATGCCAATTATAATTCAACTATCCAACAAAAATATTTAACATTAAATATCAAATGTCAAATGTAATTCAATGACAACATTACTTCACATTCACATGCGAAAAGTACTAAAACCATCCAAAGAAAACTGAAATCAATGAACAAGTTATTAATCCAATGACTTTACAAGTAATGTACCATCATATGTATGCAATTATATCAAATCAGAAATCAACATACATGGATGATCATTCTATGATGGACCATACCAATGATGGACCGAGACATGAACTCTTAATTCTTGTGATCAATCTTAAACTATTTTATGAAAGATAGATAAACCATTTAAATATTTAGCTCAAACTCTTGTAGTAAACACCATATCTCAAGTCTCTCTTGCTCTCCAATATTATTAGGTTTAGTTATTATAACACAAAAATCATTCTACATTGTCAATAATTTTTTGCGCTTACACTGAAATCAATGAACACTATTAATCCAATGACTTTACAAGTAATGTACCATCATACATGCAATTATATCAAATCAGAAATCAACATATACTACATAATCAAATCAATGCGGATTGTTTTGTTACAAGTAACATTTCAATTTACCACGTGCAAATGTAGGTTCACATTCTATCATTCATGTAGTTTTAAAAACTTCAGATACCATTAGAATTATAATTCAACTACCCAACTAAAACATTTAACAATAAATATCACATGCCATGCCAATTATAATTCAACTATCCAACAAAAATATTTAGTTCATTAAATATCAAATGTCAAATGTAATTCAATGACAACATTACTTCACATTCACATGCCAAAAGTACTAAAACCACCCAAAGAAAACTGAAATCAATGAACAAGTTATTAATCCAATGACTTTACAAGTAATGTACCATCATATGTATGCAATTATATCAAATCAGAAATCAACATATATAATGTAATGAAATCAATGGGGATTGTCTTGTTACAAGTAACATTGCAATTTACCACATGTGCAAATGTAGGTTCACATTCCATCATTCATGTAGTTTTAAAAACTTCAAATGCCATGCCAATTATAATTCAACTATCTAACAAAAAAATTTAACATTAAATATCACATGCCATGCCAATTATAATTCAACTATCTAACAAAAACATTTAAAACATTAAATATCACATGCCATGCCAATTATAATTCAACTATCCAACAAAAACATTTAACATATATGTCAAAAAATATGTCCAAAAAACATATTGTAATAAAATATGTCCAAAAATTGTAAATCTCACTCAAGTATCAAACTGTATCAAGTTTAACAAATTTTAAAACCATCTAAATTTTGAAATAAAATCAAATCTACTGTATGTCTTGTCCGTCAAATGGAAGATCTAGCCTCTGGGTCCCGGTTGGCTCGCTATCTTGTAAAAGGAAAACCTACATACACAATGTACATGTACTTGAACATTAAAATTTGAAGTTTTAAAAATTAACGAGAATATATATATCTAGAACTTCATGTAAAAAACAAAATATAACAAAAAAATCGCGCAATACCTCGTAAGGTTGCCTCTCCATTTGATGAAGAGTATCTGCTATAGAAACATCTCTAGTGGTAACCTGTACAATATACATGTACAGTTAAATATAAATTTATATATATATATATATATACATAAATAATTTATATAAATTAAAAACTTTCAAATGAAAATGCACGTGTACATATATATAAACTTATTTGAACAATAATATTAAAAAAAAGAACTAAAGACAACTTCTTCAAATGCTGTGGATGTCCCTATCTCTGTCGCTAAAGTCCTCGGATTAAAAAAATCTTCTATACAAACCTAAATTCAAAAATTTTTAAATAACTCAAAATATAGATCTCTCTCTCTATATCTCAATTTTTTATGGAACTTTTTGAGGTAACATAAATTTTGAACTTGTGAAAAATTGTCCATACTTGGTCATCTCCCAATCAAGTAGAAGGTATATCTCCTAAAGAAGAAGAAGGTACCGGGATCCCAAAAACATCAGACGGAATCGGTACCTGTTAAAACATTTTATCGAATTATATATATACATACATGTACATGTGTGGCAACAATTATTTATTTTAGAGTCACTTAAAAAACACTCACATACATGTGCCAACATATCATGATGGGCAGACCCATCTGCATCGTTTGAGCCAGAGGTCCCGAACGTAATATTAACATTTTCATCACGCATCATGCCTGAGAACTGAAAATGGTGTTTTAACATATAATCATACATTTTTGTTAGATTAATGTACACATACAAATAAATGTATACATGTGTACATACACATGTATTTATTACAAATTGTACACATGTATGTGTAAATATAATTTCAAATCCTAAGGTCACTAACACATACCGTTCCGGTGCCCTCTTCCTCACGAAAAATTAGGTCTTGCAGACCATTGCGACAATTTATTGCGTATGTTCGGAGATCTTCAACATTCATGCTGTAAATCTCCTCATCTGTATGATAAACAAAATTGGCATGTGCATATTCACGTGCTCTTTGTCGATTTAAGCCAAGATCGACTCCACTCAATCCGCTATGAACATTTTCAATCATAACATCTCTTGCTTCACGACTTATTTGAGAAGTCGCATCCATCTCTGATCACAAGGTTTCGACTCGAGACGGTCGACTCACCAATGGCGGCTCAGGGCGAGGCAACTCCACATCTCGCTTTGCGCCCTTACGTTGACATAATCGACCTCTCCCCGGGCCAAAAAATTCTGAAGGAAGATCATTGTAGTCGGGTTTCATACCCATAAAAAATTCTGCATAAAACATTTGTGCAAAATAAAGAGGACCCTCATCGTTCCATGGAAGCCTTCCAAAGGCCGCAAGATGTCGACTATACAAATATTTTGCTATGTCTGGGTGCTTGAAATACTGCACCTTCAACATCTTTCTTTTTGGCCCTTCCTTATAATTAAACATTGACTTAGCCTGCTCTCTTGAAACTTGTTTTTTTATGTCCTACCATTTATCGGGACCTATCACTGCTTCTCTTCTCTGTCTCATCACTTCTACAAACGAATCAGTGGTTGGCCCCAAATCTTTGTACACTTTTACCATTTCACTCAATGAATGTGTAACTATCTGTAGGCTTTGTATACTCTCAGCAGGTAGAGTCAAATCCTGGAGATCTGTCTGCAATTTTGCATAAAGGCTTTGACACCTTTGTAAGGTGCATTCCGCCATGTTCCTTTCCCATGGTATATCAGTAATCTCAGCCGGATAAGTTGTGCTAGGTTGACAGCCTTCTTCTTCAATGTAGCGCGCTGCCCTGCGTCTTTTTTGACCACTGGCTTGAACAGTTTGAGCCTCTGCATCAATATATATATAATTTCATATATTAGAAAAAACATGTGTAAAAAAAGTTGTAAAAATTTAATGAAAAAATATTGAAATTGATGGCAACCTTGATGTTGTTGGTTAACATCATCTCCAACATGACCCTGTTGAGAACCAGCCCCAGAATGATGCTGCTGAGAACCAGACCCACAACGACCCTGCTGAGAACCAGCCCCAGAATGATGCTGCTGAGAACCAGACCCACAACGACCCTGCTGAGAACCAGCAGCCGTTGATTGCTGGCCTTCGGGGGAATAAATATCACCCCCTTCCGGCACCATGTTACCTCGACCGGTTGAACCTTGGCCACGCTCCATTGATGGAGTAGAAAGCCTTCTCCTCTTGCCTCCTAAAATTAAAATATGAAACTTGTTAACAACTAATTTCACTCACAAAGTTAGTAAAAAAATCAATTCCATATGTACACACATGTATGTAGATTTAAGATTATATTTAAATACCATGAACATCCTCCGATCCCCGAGACTCCATATGGGATTCGGTTGATCTTCGTCTTTCATCCTCCATGATGTATATCTATTGGTCAACATTCACAAAATAGATTTCAAAAAATCAATACCTCAGAGTAAAATCCAATTTGGGGATGTTAAATCCAATATGTTCTATATTTCTTACATTTCGGCCCTCCTATTTTTCTTTCCAACCAAGGTTTATAAAATAACATGAGAAGCAACATGAGACTTAGAACAATCATTTTCATTATCTATATGGAAGGCAAGAATGATTATATCCCCTTGAGCTTAAGGGTATGTAGTTTGTCAATTTTTATCATATATTTTTTGGTAAGTGTAAATGTTTTTTTTATCTATAGTACACGTCATGAGTTCCCCACTTTTACCTTATGTAAAGCATGATTCTAGGATTACTAAAATTTGTACTTGGTTTTTAAAGAATATATCAAATAAAGTTTTTGAGAAGCAAATATGGCTTTTTCCTTAGAATTTGGCACTTTGAATTTCCTTACCCATATTTCTTGTTAATGATTATAACCTTAAAATGGCTAATATTGTTTTGTCATCATCATCTAAAAATGACTTGGCACATGAAAATTTACCATGTCCATCATCATCACTTCACACCATCTCATACATGACCCCTTCTACATATTATATGCATAAATTTTTGAAATGTCATCCTCTCTACCTATCCCATGAATGGATTGTGACAACAGGTGAATAAAATACAATTTATAAGCAAAATATAGTTTCTAGCTTGTCCTCCTCCATCCGCCCCATAGCTAGTGATTTCTCAATTTTCCACTTCCAACTTTCTATTCTTGAAATTCATTAGCAGCTAATTTTATCGATAGCCACACCACTATACATATAATTATCATATTATACACTACTACATTAATGAACTCTAAGTTGTTTGTTATTGTAAAGTCAAATAACAAACAATGTTAATTGAGTTTAGTAGTGTATATATAACAATTTCTTTGACTTCCAAGTGTGTTGTGACTAAATAGTAGAATTAACTACCAAAATGAATTTCCAAAATAAAATGTTGGAAGAGAAAAATAGGCAATCATTAGATATGGAGTGCGTGGAGGAGGACAAACTTATATTGATCATTTCCTTATCAAATTTCCTTTATTCACCTAATGTCACAATCAATCGTGGTCTAGATAGAAGGGATGACCTACCATAAATTCAATCATATAATGTGTAGAAGGGTCATATGTAGATGGTGTGAAACGATGATTACAATCATGATAATTTTTCATCTACTAGGCCATTTGGAGATGATGATTACAAACTAGTGCTAGCCCATTAAAGGTTATAATCATTGGTGCCTAATGTGGGGTGGACAATTTAAATCAAGTTCGTATCAAAGTACAATTTAGCTCATTTTAGTCAAGGTTAGTTAGAAGAATTAGCTATTGGTTTCTACCTTAAATTTCCTTTGAAAATGAATGTGTACGTGATTTTGAGAGACATTAGAGACATTAGAGGAACAAGGTCCAAATTTTTGATGAAAATGTGCTATGAAAGTAAAGGGTTTTAAAGGCAAGCATGTACAAGGCATAGTTGAGCCAAATGTTCTTCAAGAAGGGCCTAATTATTTGGGTCTTGGTTATGGAAAACATGGAAAATGCTCCTAAGCCAAGGAGGCTTGTGAGGTTTGTGTTCATGATGAATGGAACATGTACATAGTTTACCTTAAAGTTGTTGTGTTTTACTAATATTAAAAAATGAAGAACATCTATTTAGATCCATTCCAGAGATTGACTGCAGGGGCATTTACTAGATATGTCACCTTTCATAAAAGATGAGATCCAGAGGCTACCTGGCCCTTTACAGACTCTGCCTATAGAACTTGTATAAGTAAACACTAGAGGAATTAACAATATCAAAGAACTAGACATGGGAATGTGTCTCTTTCCCTACGCAAAAAAATAATTCTTGAGGTACTAGTTAATCTTCATAGACAGGTCATCAAGCAAGTCAATGTGATCATCCCTCCTTCCCTCCCTTCTAAAATAATTATGTTTTGCGGGTCAAAAAGCCAAAATATGGAGACAATTATCACCAAATCCAACGTATGATTATGCATGATGGAGACTATCTAGCGCTTTCCCTTGTTAGAGAAAGTACATGAGCTCTATTATTTGACCTAAGAGTCAGTTGTTTGAAGAGGCATGTTTTGTCAACTTGTTTGGTTGATGGTTTGTACACCAATATGTAAGAGTACATGGACATATTCACATGATGTGAATTTTTTTTTCTTTGAAGGAGAAAATGATGTGTTTTCAGTTTGATGGTTTTGTTTGTGACAAGATGTCACAAGATTTTGGTGTAAGTGGTGGTGCTACTATTGAGGCATGATGTATGGTGACCAACACATCTTGATATCGTTGGAGATTGAGACAATGTTGTGTATAATGTTTGTGTTTCACATAAATAGACAAGAGGTCGTTGGTTCTTAAACCCTTATTACGTGATGAGGTGGCAACATCACATGATGAAGTGGGGAGAAATGGGGGTGCTTAAGGGGTATGAAGGATACTCTTCAACTCATGAAGCATAGGGCATGAATTGGTGGGATGACCTAATGTGTCTCAAAGGGCACACGGGGGACTAACCTTGTGTATTTTTGGTTGAAGGTTCTTTCTAAAATAAAAATTATAAATAACTATGAAAACTTGCATTAACAAATTATCCTACAAAAATTATTGTAGAAAATTTTCAAAATTGAAATGCAACCTTAAATTCCTTGCATTCTTTCATCAACTTTGTTAATAATTGAATAGTCTACTAGTTGACTATATTACCAACTGCAATGAATATTTTCTTTTCCTAATGTTCATTGTGAAAATGGATCCTCACATTAATGTGATAGGATCTTTTTCATCTCTCAAGTTACTAGGTCAAAGCATCCTAATGGGTAAATTTATTGTGAGATAAATTACAAGCATTAAATGTCAATCCAGGTTCTTATACTTCTGAAGTACACTTGCACAATATATGCTAAAGCCAAAATATGGAGACAATTATCACCAAATCCAACGTACGATTATGCATGACGGAGAATATCTAGCGCTTTCCCTTGTTAAATATATTAACAAGGGACAGCGCTAGAGATTCTCCATCATGCATAATCATACGTTTATGCTTATAGAGTGAAAAAACTAAAAGAATCAACTTGTAGGGTCATTTAAATGGGGGGTGGAGAATTCCTGGGTCTTTGCAAATTCAAAGTATGGTGCATGTTGCATGAAGCAAGATGTTGAAAGTAGAGTTATGTTAGACACACATAAATGCAACAAATATGGAAATTTGTACATGAGCTCTATTATTTCCTTTAATATATGATCCATGCCTTTCTCTAATTCATATTTTTATCTCTTCTATTAATTATGTTATTCTTTCTATGTATTGTTCTAGTACAAGGGGGTGAAATAATTTCGTATCATTTTCTAAGTGGTGAGGTCGTTTGAATCTCCAATAGTTGTGTTGGTGTGGTGGGAACCATGCTAGGAGTTGGGCATTCCATTGATATGGTCAAGATACTTAGTGTATGAGGAGCATCCAAAATTAGGCGGATTGGGATCTTGATGAGGGGGATATGTCACTTGATGCATGCAGTGATGATGGTATTTGATGAGTACAGGACACATATAGATGAGATGAGTGTCTTTAACATAGAGCACTCAAGGGCATGCCAAATACTAAATCTCTGAGTTCGTGACATAATAAATGGTGGAAGAGGAATCATCAACATATGAGGTTGGTGTAAGTGGTGGTGCTACTATTGAGGCATGATGTATGGTGACCAACACATCTTGATATCGTCGGAGATTGAGACAATGTTGTGTATAATGTTTGTGTTTCACATAAATAGAAAAGAGGTCGTTGGTTCTTAAACCCTTATTACGTGATGAGGTGGCAACATCACATGATGGAGTGGGGAGAAATGGGGGTGCTTAAGGGGTATGAAGGATACCCTTCAACTCATGAATCATGGGGCATGAATTGGTGGGATGACCTAATGTGTCTCAAAGGGCACACGCGGGACTAACCTTGGGTATTTTTGGTTGAACGCTCTTTCTATTAAAATAAAAATTATAAATAACTATGGAAACTTGCATTAACAAATTATCCTACAAAAATTATTGTAGAAAATTTTCAAAATTGAAATGCAACCTTAAATTCCTTGCATTTTTTCATCAACTTTGTTAATAATTGAATAGTCTACTAGTTGACTATATTACCAACTGCAATGAATATTGTCTTTTCCTAATGTTCATTGTGAAAATGGATCCTCATGTTAATGTGATAGGATCTTTTTCATCTCTCAAGTTACTAGGTCAAAGCATCCTAATCGGTAAATAAATTGTGAGATAAATTACTTGCATTAACTGTCAATCCAGGTTCTTATACTTCTGAAGTACACTTGCACAATATATGCTAAGCAATTAACTCTCAATCAAAAATGGAAATGTAGACATAATGTATACACACTTTACATTAAGAAAACGTGTATATGCACATGCTTTTGAAGAAAGAAAGGCATTTAACATGCTTCTTCATTCAAAATAAGTATTTAAAAAGCCCTAAAAAGAAAGGCATTTAGCATGCTTCTTCATTCAAAATAAGTATTTAGAAGGCCCTAGAAATGAGATAAATTATATGAAGTGCTGAAAAAAATCCAAAGTTTTGGTTCTTAAAGTAAAAAAAAAAAAAAATCATATCATATCTAACTAACAAAAATCAACGTTTAAGGCTAATACTAAGAGAAAAGAAACACAAAAAGGAATAAAGTAATAGAGTTCCTCATTAGTGGAGTTTCTAGTTTTGTGATAAAGAATAATACCATATTGACTAGGGTCAAATCAATTGAAAACATGATAGAGAATAAATCATTGAACTTTTTATGATCCAATTATTTTTCAAATACACAACAAGGATAAGTTAAATTTAACTTCTACAAACACTACAATGGTTCATACAATTTAGAAAAAGTTAATTAATTGAACCTATAATATGGTTTTTATAATTCCTATCTAAACCAAACCAAAATCTATTACTTTTCAACAAACTAATCATTTACTTAAAATCCTACTATGAAATTGACAATGTTCATATCTTCTATAATAACAACATTTGATATTTAATTTAACAAAATATAAACTACGTGGTAGGTAAGAGGGTTTCTCTTTAGTGGATGAAAATTAATCTTTTGAGGATTGTTCTACTGTCTTGTTTTGGGTATTGCTAATGCTTTAATGCTTGCTTATGATTGAAATACAT
The DNA here is from genome assembly GCA_034641835.2 of Pinus albicaulis. NCBI lineage: Eukaryota > Viridiplantae > Streptophyta > Pinopsida > Pinales > Pinaceae > Pinus > Pinus albicaulis. The sequence goes on along the minus strand of JAXQQM020066749.1, from coordinate 30,049 downwards.
GTTCAGGAGTAGGATCTAGGATCTACGTACATGCTTTTGAGAAAAATTTTGATGAAAATGTGCTATGAAAGTAAAGGGTTTTAAAGGCAAGCATGTACAAGGCATAGTTGAGCCAAATGTTCTTCAAGAAGGGCCTAATTATTTGAGTCTTGGTTATGGAAAACATGGAAAATGCTCCAAAGCCAAGGAGGCTTGTGGAAAGTGCATCATGCTATGCCAACAACAGATACTGAGGCATGGATAAAGGAAACAAGCCAACTTAGATGCATTTTGACTATATTAGAGCATATTTTATCAGCGCTGACTTTGATTCTTGGAGGTGACTTGGAGGAGGTTTGGAATTGGTATCCTGTGGCAGTTTGGTCTTGGTCTTGGATATCTCCCATTTTTATCTAATTCTATAAGAGAAGGATTGTTGGGTTTTCCCCTTGTGGTTTTCTCACTGGCTATTGGTAGTCTTTTATCTCATTGTGATCTTCATGTTTTTGAACAATTGTATAATTTCTTGATGAAGAAAACATAATAAATAATAAGAAGACATCTAATATTCACAAGTAATTATCAAAATGAGAAATTAAGTGCTAAACTACATTGCACTTGGTTTCTCAACAAGCTGTACCAATACCTGACAAATGAGTCAATTCAAATCTACTCTGTTAAAATGACAATGTACTGTTTTTTTTAATATGCTTTCAAAGTACCAATGAAAAATCTTCTCTCGGGCTGAATTTATATCCTCTGTTTTACAGTACAATTCATACCCAACAAATATAACATCGCATCCCTTTCAATACACATCTAGGGCAAGTTATATTAGTCATATTACTATCTATATGGATTTTTGTAGCCAATGAGTTCAATGCCCAACTTGAATATGTATTGTGTGTCTGAATTTTAGTTCAATGTGTTTGCTGCAGATAAATTCCAGATCTATAATACTGTCTTTTCAGTGTGAAAACCCAATTGGAGTTAAAATCACAGTGGTACAGGCTAGTGACTTAGTCTAGTGAATATTGAGCTGGGAGATCTGGTGAGCATTCTATTGTTTAGCAATTAGGAAAAAAATAATCTATGCCCAAACTCATGGCTGTAGGAGAAACTAGCAGACTGTAAGGCTGAAGTAATCATTTGACTGTCACCAATAACAAATGTATGCATTATATTTTCTCTCAGCTAGCTGTTGTTCTTTTTAAAAAAAAACTTTATGTTTTGATTATCGTCCTGTCATGTTATCTTACAAAAAAATATGGAACAGAATGTACTAAAAACATCACAACAGGCTGTTTTCCTCTACTGAGGAGGCCTGTGTTTACAGTCAAAAACTCAAACCTTACTTTTTGTCTTACTTTTTGAGACGATTTGGGACAGGAACAGTGTTCACTACCGGTCTCAGCTGTTTTTAAACATATTGCTATATCGTTTTATTTCGTTTCTCTGAAGACCAGCCTCCGTTTTCTCTTCCATGATCTCTGTTTCGGTTACAGTCCGGGAGATATGGAAGACCGGAAGCGAAATTTGTGATGACAGAAATTTGTGGTTTTTTGTAATGCTTTAGCATATGCTATGCGATTTTTCTAATATATAGAAAATCCGATTTTTTTCTGTGGACACAATGCATGCATAGCTAGCACTCAGAATTTGCATAGCTAGCACTTAGAATTTGGCTACAAGTGACTGTTTTTTTTATTTAAATTATAGACACAATGCATGCATAGCTAGCACTTAGAATTTGGCTACAAGTGACTGTTTTTTTTATTTAAATTATCAAATCCCAATGATTCCAGAAATACATCATCCCACTTCCAATCTTCAGTTTAATAAACATAAACATAAATTGAATAACATCCCGGGCCAGAACGTACCCGGCAGATCTTAACGGTGGCGCGTTGAACCTCGACCAGATGCAGCTTAACGGTGGCGCGTTGAACCTCGACCGGATGCAGCAGAACCTCGACCAGCAATGGTCGGCCAGCGGCACCTCGACCGAACGGTGGCGCGTGAGGGCCTCGACCAGCAGTGACGCGGAAATGGCCGTATGACTGAGAGCCTCCCACCGGCAATCGCGCGGAAAACAAGCAGAGACGCGCGAAAAAACGAAAGCAGGTATCTTGACAACCTTGGCAGGCGTTTATTTTATAAACGGAGTTCGCTTGAACACCATTCTTAGGTTTTCGAAATACTCCGAAGCAAAAATTCCGTTCTTACAATGATCACGGTCATGATCGTAATCCACAATTCAAAAGTTCAGTGAACGTACTAAAATAGTTCGGTAAGTTTATTATAAAAGTTAGTAGAACTATTGCCGAAAAATTTTTTTGCACGATTCTCACAATGTGTAGCTTGACTTCACGTTTCCGCCCCATTGGTTAATAACTTTAGATCAAATGTTATTATGGCTTGCAAGTTCTTGTGACGGGAAATAACATGATGTTGATTGCAGTAGTGAGCGTGGAAGCAATGCAGGTTCCCCTTATACTACCAGAGATCGTGGAACTGCCTGATTTATTCTATACTACTAGCACTTCAGCTTATATTGTGAACTGCCTCTAAAGACAACACACAATCCAAAAACAGAGACATAGCTGGATCTTCTTCTTTATAGAGATCTTGAACTGCGGTTATAGAGACTAATAACCCTACTCTTGGAACTTGGCTATATTACGGTGGCTGAAAGGACAAGGCTTACAAAGGAAAGGCTAGGCTGATGACCCTAGCCAATAGGAAACTAGTTCCAACCTCCATCCTTTCGGTGTGTGAATTTTTGTTTTATTAGGACAAGTAAATAATGTTTATGTTGTCCAAGTTAGAGCAGTAGCAATGGGGGCAGGATAGGACGTCAAAATTCAATGTTAAAAATATTAAAGTCACCTGCCAGCCTTGGGCAGGAAGAAGAAGAAGAAACAAGTACAAGGCAGCAGCAGTAGAGATTGAGTGCGCTGCACTGTAAATTGAAGAAGCATGGAGAAATTCGTAAGGATGAATTAATTTTTATGGGCCGCAGCCACAACAACAGAGGAGAATTAATTTTGGATTATGGGCAAAGTTATTTTTGCAGGAGGAATGAAGATCCTCGTAGATCTGGTCTATGGAGGAGCAAAGTCATTCAAGACAGTCATTTCGGGCGTTTAAGCCCTCAACAACCAAAATGAATAAAAATTGAATTAAACAGGCGGAAGTCTTTTATTTCTGATTTGGCGGGACAAGTGGTCCTCACCACTTAAGCTCTAAATCGGAATCGCAAGTTATTTTGGTGAAGTAGTGTCTTGTTGATATGAAGTCCAACGATGCGATGCGATCCAATCACAATCGCAAATGCATAGCTACATATGAATTAATCATAAAACAAATGTCTTACTGAGATGTGGTAAAGTTCCGCGAGTGGAATGGTTGTACACAATACAACAAAAAACCATATATTATAATCGCCCCCCACAGCAGCGGAGGCCCGTGGGTCCACTTGACCATGTGGCAATGACTTAATGGAATCTCAAGTTTTCAATTGCAAGGGTTCAATCGGAGCGGTTTTGTAATATGCTCCGATCGAAGGCCAGACCCGATCCAGTTATATGCTACAGTCCATAGTTCAATCGCATCCGTTTCTTGATCGCAATCGGAAGCTCTTAAGTGTTGGGCCCGATTGCACTTTGAAATTGGCGGACCCGATGGTAGTATGCAATGGAGTTAATACAGTCCATCGCGTCCGGGATCTTAATCGCAATTGGAACTTTCTGATTGATCGCACGCTTTTGTAATATGCTGCAATTGAAGTGGCGGACCCGATCCAGCTTATACAATGGATTTAATTTATGGTCATCGCATCCGTTTTTGATCGGAAATCGCAACTCTTTTTGAACGAGGCCCGATCGCACTTTGTTGAAGTTCGGACCCGATTACACTATGAGCCAAATTTCATATTTGGTCATCGCATCCGATTTTCAATCGCAATCGGAGTTTTCAGTTTGATGTTTGTATTGTGGGTCCCGCATCATATTTGTTTTAATAGTTTTTGTTCTAAAGTATTTTAACATAGTTTTGTTGTAATGTTTTTTGGACGGCATATAAAAGAAAAGGCCGCGATTTTGTTTTGTATTGTTGTAATCGCTGTGTGAGAGCCCGCAGGCAAGAAAAGCACAGTAAGAAGAACAGAGCACGGTTTCGTGCGTTCTTGAGAGACAGAGTATTGTTTTCAAGACAGTGAGTTGACTGGCACTGCGTGTGTAGCAGTCCTGTTTCTGTTATCCCTCTGTTAAGAGGAAGATTTGTATCAATTCAGTTTTTTTTTAAAGAAATAGAAGTTTGTTTCAGTGTGGAAAACTCTGTCCAATCCTGTCAAATTTTAATTTCTCTGTGTTGTAGAGGAGAGGAGCTTACTCTCTCCATTTGGAATTCTCAATATTCCAACATGGTATCATAGCTAGTTTAGGCTCTTTGAAGGTTTCAAAGAAGCTAAAGAAGAAGACTTGTTGCAGTGTTTTCTCTAGCAGCGTGAAAGCCCAACAGAAGTCAAAAGTTTAGGTATTTCTCAAAGATAACAGAGCTGTTGTTTATTGTTTAAAAGAGTTTGTTCTTTCAAGAAAAATGAAAGACAGTTTGTTTAAGTTCAAAGTTCAGTTTAAGAGCAATGGCTGGACCAAGCACATGAATGAACATTGGAAATGTTCAGCTTCCACAATTTAATGGAAAGAATTATGATTATTGGGCCATTACCATGAGAGCCCTGTTTGTCTCACAAGACTTATGGGAGTTTGTAGAAGATGGTTTTGTTGAACCAGCTGATGAGCAGGCTTTTAATGCCTTAACTCAAGCAGAGAAGGATTTATTGAAGAGAAATAGGAAGAAAGATGCTAAAGCCCTCTTCTATTTGTATCAGGCAGTAAATGAGAGTGTGTTTCCAAGGGTAGCAACAGCTAAGAGATCCAAGGAGGCATGGGAAAATCTGAAAGTAGCCTATCAAGGTATGGAGAAAGTTAAGACAACAAAACTTTAGTTGCTGAGAAGAGATTTTGAAACTCTTTGCATGAAAGAGTCAGATAATGTAGACACATTTTTTACACATGTGATTGGGATTGTAAATCAGATAAGGTCCCATGGAGAAACTCTTGAAGAAAGAAGGATTGTGGAGAAACTTTTGAGGAGCTTACCCTCAAATTTTGATGTTATTGTTACCACCATAGAAGAGACCAAAGATCTCTCACAGTTCACAGTGGATGAACCTCATGCCTCGATGATAACTCATGAATAGAGATTGAGCAGAGATGAACACTCATCTCTAGAGCACGCCTTCAAGACCCAGATGCCTTCAAGAAGAGGAAGAGGTCAAGGAAAAGGAAGAGGAAGAGGCAGAAGCCAAAACAGAGGTGTAAGGAACAACCCTTCACATTCACATGGAAGGAGCGACAGTCAAAGTGAGAGCCATGGCCAATGCAACAGCTAGCAAGGTGGACATCAACACCAACATGCTCATGGACAAAGGTATGACAAATCCAATGTCCAATGTCATTATTGCAAGAAATATGGGCACTATGCCAATGAATGTAGAAAGAAGCAAAATGACATGAAGAATAGGCAGAATGCTAATGTAGCAAAAGAAGAAAAGAACCCAAGTAATGTGCTGTTAGCTTGTAATGTAGCACAAGATAGAGAAGATGATGTTTGGTTCTTAGATTCTGGATGTAGTAATCACATGACTGGCAACAGAGAAATGTTTGCCAATCTTGATGAAGAAGTTAAATCTGAAGTGACCACAGGGACTGATACTAAAATCTCTGTCAAAGGGAAAGGCAGAGTTAGTATTCGAGCAAGGAATGGTGAGCAGAAATTTGTCCCTGATGTGTATTATGTTCCAGGTCTGAAATGTAATCTTTTGAGCATTGGGCAGCTCATAAACAAAGGTTACAATGTAATATTCAAAGATGATGTGTGCACAATAAAAGATATTCCTCCAAGTAAGAAAATTATTGTTGAAATTCAAATGACCAGCAATAGGATGTTTCCACTCAAGCTCAACATTGACTTGAAGGGAAAAGGGAAAAGCATAGCAGCTGTAACACAAGAAGCCTTTCAGAAGGAAGCAAAGGATGAAAATTGGTTATGGCATTTGAGATTTGGACATCTCAATTTCGGAGGATTAAATTTGCTGCACAGAAAAGGAATGGTAAGAGGTTTGCCATTGATTGAGAAGCCTGACAGCCTATGTGAAGGCTGCATCTTGGGAAAGCAACACAGAGAAAATTTTCCATCAGGGAAAAGCATAAGGGCGAAAGCACCCTTAGAAATCATTCACTCAGATTTATGTGGGCCGATGCAGACAACATCAGTTTCAGGCAGCAACTACATGCTGACCTTCATAGATGATTACACAAGAAAAGTGTGGGTTTATTTTCTGAAATATAAATGTGAAGTCTTTCAGAAATTTTGCCACTTTAAAGCTCTTGTAGAGAAACAGAGTGGACAGTATATTAAAGTTCTCAGAACTGAAAAAGGAGGAGAATATATCTCAAAGGAATTTCTGCGTTTTTGCAAAGAGAACGACATACTCAAACAATTTACCACAAGGTACACACCGCAACAGAATGGAGTTGCTGAAAGGAAGAATCAAACCATAATGGAAATGGTGAGAAGTATGCTAAAGGCAAAACATTTTCCGAATGCGTATTGGGCAGAAGCAGCAAACTGTGCTGCGTATATTTTGAATAGATGCCCTACAAAAGCTGTGATGAACAAGGTTCCAGAAGAAGCGTGGAGTGGCAGAAAACAGGGAGTCACCCACATGAGAGTTTTTGGATGTGTGGCATATGTACACATTCCAGACAAGTTGAGAAAGAAGTTGGATAGTAAGGGGGAGAAGTGTATTTTCCTTGGATATTGTGAAGATTCCAAAGGATACAGATTGTATAACCCATCCACAAAGAAGTTTGTGATAAGCAGAGATGTGCAATTTATTGAAGAGGAAGCATGGGATGGAAGCATTGAGAAAACAGTCAATGTTAAGAGATGTTTATCTCATGACGAAGATGATGGAGATGTGGTTGACATTAACAACCCATCTGTAGCACAACCTCCTCAAATGCAAGGACAGCAAGGGACGCCTCAAGTAGCAGCGAGAACACCCTTGAGAATAAGTGGCAGTGGTTCACCGATCACACCACACGAAGCAGAATTGAGTGCTTCATCAAGCACGTCTACACCAAGTGAAAGAGGAACAAAGTTCAGAAGTATTAGAGAAATCTATGAGCAGGGAGCAGCAAACGAAGGTATGAATTCCCTATTTTCTTTGTATTGTCAAGTTGATGATCCTATTCATTTTGAAGATGCTATTAAAGATAGAAAATGGATAGAAGCTATGGATGATGAAATTAATGCCATAGAGAAGAACAAAACATGGGAGTTGGTTGATCTCCCAGAAGGTAAGGAAGTCATTGGAGTTAAATGGGTCTATAAGACCAAAAGCAATGCTGAAGGAAAAATAGAAAGACACAAGGCTAGACTTGTTGTCAAAGGATATAAGCAGAAGCATGGGATTGATTATGAAGAAACTTTTGCACCAGTTGCAAGAATGGAGACAGTGAGAGCAGTGCTGTCCATAGCAGCACAAAACAAATGGAAAGTATACCAAATGGATGTAAAATCTGCATTTTTAAATGGAGTTTTAATGGAAGAGGTATATGTGGAACAACCTCTTGGATATGAGAAGAAAGGCCAAGAGCATAAAGTCTGCAGATTGAAGAAATATCTTTATGGGCTGAAGCAAGCTCCAAGAGCATGGTATAGTAGAATAGACTCCTATCTACTGGAAAATGGATTTGAAAAGTGTGAGGGAGAACCCACCCTCTACATCAAAGAAAGGGATGGTAAGATGTTGATTGTTGTTTTATATGTTGATGATCTAATATTTACAAGTAATGATGATTACCTTATTGAAAATTTTAAAACAGTCATGAAGGATGAATTTGAAATGATTGACATGGGTTTGTTGAGATACTTCTTGGGAATAGAAGTAGAGCAAAATGAGAAAGGGATTTTTATTTCTCAAGCAAAGTATGTGAATCAAGTTTTAGAAAGATTTAATATGCAGGAGTGCAAAGCTGCAATTACTCCCACAGTAATGGGATTGAAGTTGAGTAAAGATGACAGCAGCAAGGATTTTGATCCAAGTTTGTATAAAAGCATAGTTGGCAGCCTCATGTATTTGACTGCAACTAGGCCGGATATTATGCATGCTATTAGTTTAATTTCCAGATTTATGGAGAAGCCAAAAGAAGCACATTGGCAGGCAGCAAAAAGAATTCTGAGGTATGTGAAAGGAACAAAAGGATTTGGTATTTTATATACAACTTCAGAAAACTCAGAATAAGTTGGATACCTTGTGAGTGTTTGAAGTCTGGAAGTGTAGATGATCGGAAGAGCACTTCGGGTTATGTTTTTCATATGGGTTCGAGCCATACTAGCTGTTTTTTCCAATTAGATTCTTTAACTGATAAGTTATTATTTGTTTGAAATTTTTAGTCGAGAATAAAGCCTTGGCAACATCTATGAACAAAAACCTTGAACAGACTAATGGCCAAGGGCCACAAAGGGAAATTTATATATAAAAATATTTCTTTGCTAACACGATGGGAATATATATCTGTTAGAAGACCCACCATTGGTGTGTAAGCATCTTGATCAAATACATAGCTCATGATCACAAACCACTTTAACAGAAAACATCTAAATGTAAATTTATGCACAGTCAGGGAGTAAGGCAGATGAATGGAACCTTATAGATATAACATTGGTTAATAACTTTAGATCAAATGTTATTATGGCTTGCAAGTTCTTGTGACGGGAAATAACATGATGTTGATTGCAGTAGTGAGCGTGGAAGCAATGCAGGTTCCCCTTATACTACCAGAGATCGTGGAACTGCCTGATTTATTCTATACTACTAGCACTTCAGTTTATATTGTGAACTGCCTCTAAAGACAACACACAATCCAAAAACAGAGACATAGCTGGATCTTCTTCTTTATAGAGATCTTGGACTGCGGTTATAGAGACTAATAACCCTACTCTTGGAACTTGGCTATCTTACAGCGGCTGAAAGGACAAGGCTTACAAAGGAAAGGCTAGGCTGATGACCCTAGCCAATAGGAAACTAGTTCCAACCTCCATCCTTTCGGTGTGTGAATTTTTGTTTTAGTAGGACAATTAAATAATGTTTATGTTGTCCAAGTTAGAGCAGTAGCAATGAAGGCAGGATAGGACGTAAAAATTCAATGTTGAAAATATTAAAGTCACCTGCCAACCTTGGGCAGTGATAAGAAGAAAAGAGTACAAGGCAGCAGAAGCAGAGCGTGGAGTGCACAGCACTGTAAATTGAAGAAGCATGGAGAAATCCATAAGGATGAATTAATTGTTATGGGCTGCAGCCACAACAGTAGAGGAGAATTAATTTTGGATTATGGGCAAAGTTATTTCTGTAGGAGGAATGAAGATTTCCCGTAGTTCTAATCTACGTAGGAGCAGTTCTTATTAAGACATTCATTTCAGGCGTAAAAGCCCTCAACAACCAAAATGAATGAAAATTGAATTAAACAGGCGGAAGTCCTTTATTTCTAATTTGGCGGGACAAGTGGTCCCCACCACTTAAGCTCTAAATCAGAATCGCAAGTTATTTTTTGAAGCAGTGTCTTGTTGATGAAGAGTTTACGATGTGATGCGATCTAATTGCAATCGCAAATCGCAATACATATGAATCATAAAACAAATGTCTTGCAGATGTGGTAAAGTTCCGCAGTGGAACAGTTGTACACAATACAACTAAAAACCATATATTATAATCGCCCCCCCACAGCAGCGGAGGCCCGTGGGTCCACTTGACCACGTGGCGATGTTTTAATGGAATCACAGGAGTTCAATCGCAAGGCTCAATCGGAGGCCTTTTGTTATGAGCTCCGATTGAAGGCCAGACCCAATCCGATTATATGCCACAATTTGTTTGCCAATCACATCCGGTTCCTGAATCGCAATCGGAAGCTCTTAAGTGTTGGGCCCGATTGTAGTTCGAAATTGGGGGACCCGATGGTAGTATGCAATGGAGTTAATAAAGTCCATCGTGTCCGGGATCTTAATCGCAATCGGAACTTTCTGATTGATTGCACGCTTTTGTAATATGCTGCGATTGAAGTGGTGGACCCGATCCAGCTTATACAACGGATTTAATTTATGGTCATCGCATCCGTTTTTGATCGGCAATCACAACTCTTTTTGAATGAGGCCCGATCGCACTTTGTTGAAGTTCGGACCCGATTGCACTATGAGCCAAATTTCATATTTGGTCATCGCATCCGATTGTCAATCGCAATCAGAGTTTTCAGTTTGATGTTTTTATTGTGGGTCCCGCATCATATTTGTTTTAATAGTTTTTGTTCTAAAGTATTTTAACATAGTTTTGTTGTAATGTTTTTATGCATGGCATATAAAAGAAAAGGCCACGATTTTGTTTTGTATTGTTGTAATCGCTGTGTGAGAGCCCGCAGGCAAGAAAAGCACAGTAAGAAGAACAGAGCACGGTTTCGTTCGTTCTTGAGAGACAGAGTATTGTTTTCAAGACAGTGAGTTGACTGGCAATGCGTGTGTAGCAGTCCTGTTTCTGTTATCCCTCTGTTAAGAGGAAGATTTGTATCAGTTCAGTTTTATGGAAATAGGGGTTATTTCGGTAGAGGTAATTCTTGGGATTGTCCAATCTGTCAAATTTTAAATTTCTCTGTGTAGAGGAGAGGAGCTTACTCTCTCCATTTGGAATTCTCAATATTCCAAAATTCAACACTATTTACAGTTGTGCTGATTGAGTAGAGTTACGGGCAGCGGATGGCGAATCACTGGCACTCACGTTCACTTTTTCCATAATGTAAATTTAAGTCTCCGGAATAAGGGACATTGATACTGAAATTTAACTTCAATTTAGCATATTTTTAAGTTGGGAATTTAATCCTGAACAAGCATAAACAGAACCTAAAATGCTTCACAAACGTGTGTGCAGAACATGAAAACGAATTCAATAAACATAGGAGCATTTGAACTCACCAGTCCATCTATTTTGTTCAGTGAAAGCCCTCCATGCAATTAGATGAAAAAAAACACCAACCACGGGATCGCAGCTCCCAGGCGAATCAGCAAGTAGTGGTACTCGAACACAGGTCTAACAGTAGGTTATTAAAGGATTTTAATTGTAAGGTTGTAACCCTGGATCGAACAACCATAGCATAAGAATAATAATACAATAATAAAAATGAAGGAGAGGGTTTGAAAAGTAAAAGGTAAGAAAATAATTAAAAATTAAAATCGACTCCATGGACCATGTGAGCGTCTCATGAGCGCCACATGCCTTAACACTTCTATGTTTGTCTCCATAACATAACAACACTTTTGTCTTCCTCTCCATAGCATAGCATAGCATCAAGGGTGAACCATGCCCTTTAACATTGCATCATGTCAATATGAGTTACAGATGGCTGCTTCACACTTAGTAACTACGTCAAATTGGACTAGTGGAAGCCACAACCTTTGAGTTTAGACCATACCGTTACAGCTGGAACAACTGCAACATAATATATTGAGTTCAGCCCATACCGCTGCAGCTGTTGAACCTCAGAGACATTTGAAACCCATGATCTGCAAAAGTCATGGATTACCACCAGAGCGGCAAAAGTTTACTTTGAATTGCTGTGGTTGACTACTCATCCAACTGTTGCAAAGAACCTCGGTTGCGCTAATCTGCATATTCTCTCTATAGTTGTAAGTATGACTATTTCCATAGCATAAGAAGCAACCATTTAAATGAATCACTCGAGAAGTATTGTAGCACTTCTCAACAAGAATTTCTTTGGTCGTCGATGCGCACTAATTTCAAGTGAAGGAACCCAAATCTCCCCTGCATCATAGAGCCAAAGCAAGAGAAAAAGGGGAAGAAGAGACTGGCTACGACACTTCAATTATATTTCAGATCTTATAGACTATATTAGCATATATTGTTCTTCATCTTATAGACTGTTGCTGATATGTTTATGAAACTAATACTGTTTGTGTTGTATCTTTTTTCCTTTCTGGTAACTGGTATAGTAATTTTCTCTGTTGGATGCGGATCTTTGCGTAGCAAGATTTCTATGTATTTTTTGACAATTGATACTTTGAATTTTTCTATTTTAGCTTTAAATTATTCTTTTGAAATACTCTGGTTTATTACAGTTGATACCTCAACTTAAATGACAAACAATATTTCTAATTTGAAGTTTGGTTATCAGATGTGGATTTTAGGAAACTCAATTGAAATAAGAGGTGCAGGGTACTCAAATTTGAAGCCTGTTTATGTCAGCAACCACACATCATCTCTTGATATTTCCTTATCATGTGGCTTACACCCATAGGCACTATTGGAATTTCCAAGGAGGTGATATACTAAAATGCCTACTACGTTTAATTTTTGCTTTTATGCTCCACTGTACTAGCAAGAAGGTTGCGACAGTTTTATGTGATAATCACACTATTGCTGCTGTATTTGCCTTTTTTAGAAGAAACTCAAAACTATTTAAATAAACAGTTGGCGAAGGTCTCTTATTTTGCTTTCGGATTTTGAAATTAGGGTTCATGGTCTTACACAGCTTTGGTTATTTGATTAGGGTATTGTGATTTAATGTAAAGTTGGCATGATTAGGAGGCCGTAATGCTTACATTTTTCTCTTATGTTTCAAGTTGTATTTCTGTTAGTAGCAAAGTTGCGGCTCAGGTTTTCCATGGTTATTATACTATTGTAGCTTTCTTTTCCCATCTGTTAGTAGAAATACAAAACAATGATATTTGTCAAGATAATTTTCTGTGAATGACATTATTTTGTAGATGGAGTTGACATTGAATATTTCAGGTTATTTAAATAGATTTTTAGTTCACAATTGTAGTCAGGATTAGGATACCATCATAGTTTATGTTAGGTCCCTATATTACTAGTATAGTCCCTTATTGTTGTTAGTGTAACCCCCTTATTGTTATTATTGTACCCTTGTAACCCCATTTTATTATTATTGTGCCCTTAAATTATTATTGTTAGGTCGGCTAGGATTACATTGTGGCCCACTAGGATTACATTATGGCCCCATGGACTCCTATATATAGAAAGGAGGTTTTGTAAATTGTATCATCCAAGAATTGTTCATTTTATGTAATGTATTGGAGGTTTCCCCCTCGAAGTGGCTTATTTCTAAGGCGTTGATATCTCTTTTCTTCTATTTTTGGAGCTGGTTACACAACATTTGGTATCGGAGCTTTGGATTCTAGGGTTTCGCTGCTCCAAACAGGTCATCGTGGAATTTTCGCTATAATTTTTTTTCTACGAAGTTTCAGAAGCTGAAATTTTTAGGGTGCGAAGAAAAAATCCTGAGGAAGCTTTTATAAAAATTTCAGAGTTTGGTTCGCAATAATTTCGGAGATATGATCTGTGGAAGTCAGGTATTTTTTCAGGCTCCTAAACAGGTCATCGTGGCATTTGCGCTATAAATTTTTTTCTACGAAGGTTCAGAATCTGAAATTCATATGGTGCGAAGCTGAAATCCTGAGAAAATTCATCAAAAAATTTCAGAGCTTGGTTCGCAATATTTTTGGAGATATGATCTGTGGAAGGTAGTGCTTTTTCAGGCTCCTGAATTTCATCTCAAAGAGGTGATCGTGGGAAACGTTCAATAACTCTCTCTCTGAAGATTGGATTGGAGTGCCGTCAAAAGTGGTCGCAAGTACACGGCCTTTAGTTTCTTCACTATCAATTTCAGAGACAAAGGACAAAACAGTGACACGTGGCAAGTCGTACAAGTTCGCTCTACTGAACCAGTCCAGAATTAGGTCATTGTGGGAGATTGGACACAACTTTGTCTTGGAGAATCCAAATCAGGTCAGACCTGTGGCATTTGAAAGAATCTTCAGAGGGCTACTACAGGGCTAAATTTCAGATATCTAAGATTTTCAATTACAGAGATAATTCAATTTCAATATCGAGCTCCTTAAAGCAAGTAAAAGGTGTGTAATTTTTTTTCCGAATTGCATAAGTCTTGTTTGAAGAATCAAGTTGAATTGATTGCAAGGGCATATTGTAGAATACATATCAGTATTGGATTATAAAATGGCCCCTAAAAGAATTCAACACCCATTAAGCCTTTGGAAAGCTCTACTATGACTCATGAAGACGAAGAATGGCAACATGACATATCAAAATTACAAGAGCAAGTGCAACAAATTTCGCTCTCGCAAAGAGCAACAAAAAATGACATGGAAGTTTTGAAGAAAGGTGTGGAAACTAAGATGGATGGTTTAAAGAAATGCGTGGAATCTAAGATAGATGGCATGGAATCTAAGATAGATGGCATGGAAGCTGGCATGGAAGCTAAGATGGATGACATGAAAGACAACATGGAAAAAAACATGAAAAACATGAAGAATGATCTAAAAGCAGACATCGAAGATTTGACCAAGTTGATACAAGAAATGTTTCCTAATGGTGAAAAGATGGTAGAAGAACCTCATGATGAGAACAAAATAAATGTTAATTGTGATTTCATAAACTCTAATGTTGGCGGGAAGAACCACCATATTCCAAAGATGGATATGAGGAAGTTTGATGGAAAGGATCCTGTAACATGGATACTACGGATGGAGCAATATTTTGATCTCCATAACGTACAAAACACACAAAAGGTACGCATTGCAACTTTACATTTAGAACAAAATACATTTGTATGGTATCAATGGCTTTGCTCCCGTAAAAGAATTGTCACTTGGTCAATTTTTACGGAGGAAATGATAGCACATTATGAGGATACAAAGAGCAACACCTTCTTTAGCCAATTGATAAATCTCAAACAAAAGGGTTTAGTGGGGCGGCACATTGAGGACTTCCAAAAATTGAATATAAGGGTAACTGATATTCCAGAGGAACACAGGATTGATCTCTTCATAGGCACTTTAAAGGATAACATCCAACATGAAGTTCGCGTTCTGGAACCTGATTCATTGGAGAAGGCATTCGGGTTGGCAAGAAAAGTTGAATGTAAAGTTATGGCGACAAGGAAGCCTACCACTCCAGGGAGGCTTATGCAACTCGGCTCCGATACCATGACAAGAATTGAAACACTGAAAATGAACTGGAGCAGAGAGTTTCTCTTCACAATATTACGAGTAGATTAAATAGATTACATTGGAAACATCAGCAATAAATAACTGGAGATAAACTCGACTAAACTGGACTGACTTAAACTAAACTTGGACACTTGGACTGACGGATTTGACACCTAGAAAGTGGTTGAGATTACATTCTTTAACAAACGAGGAGAGATTCATATATGTAATTGGCTCTTTGAGTAGCTTCTTGTCTGGGTGAATTATGCTATTTTCATCGAAGTATAGTTGAGATTGGGCCCGTACACATAAATTAACCCCCTGGCTGCTTGCTATAGTAGCTGCTGCTTATAGGATACGAGTAGGAATATGAATACCTCGCCTTCGGATTTGCGACTTGATGTACTGGTCCAACAACTGATAGCTCCACATCTGGCCCTGCAACTGGTGATAACATGAACTCACTGACATAGAAGTTGAAATTTTACCAACTACACGAAGCCATTCACATAAGCAATTAACATAAGCCGTAAACCGTTCAAAAACTGCACGCTTCTGCGTGCTAGGTTTTTTCTAACAAAGCTAGTGGTGGGTTTTCCCATGGTCTAACAAAGCTAAAGAGGGTCAAATTATTCTGATGGGATGCAAAGAATGCAGCCACAGTGGAGACATATACTCTATTAGAGACATATAATTTGTTCGCTATGTGCGAGGACATTGAAGGTAATATACCTCACCTAACCCTATTTTATGCTTGTTGTCATGTTCCTTCCAAACACACCTACAAGCGTCCTGCACTACCAGCTTCAACCCTTTGCATGATAAAATATGTAGTAACTCAATTTACCATAGGAATTTAATGAGAAACCAGCTGATCCAGACATGGTTGCAATCTGCCTTATTGACAAAAACATGTCAAACATCTAATGCTAGTGGACTAATGCTAGCATTAGTCCACCGTGAATTTTTGTGAATTTTTTGAAACTTATTTTTAGTACCTATTTATTGTTAAGCTAAGAAATTTAACGCTATGCCGCTCTGAGCCTCGATAAGAGGCCAAATAGGACCTCAAAAACATTCATTGGCCACAAATAACCATGTCAATAATGGATAGGACATTGAAAAAGTACAAAGAAAAATACCGCTAAAAGCTTTAGGTTTAATTAAAAAAAATTCCAGGAAAATAATACTAAGAACCAAATATCGATTACTATGGACTAATAAATCATGCATTTCAATAATTAATTTAAGTTCTAGTCGCACGATGTAAATCTAGTCAATTAAAAAAATTGTGTTTATGGCCTATGGTTGGGAATATTACTCTTGTGGCACAATTCCATAAATAATTCTAGAGATAATATTTGAGACTATGTTTATCAATATTATTTTATACATTCAAAAAAATAAATTTAAAACAAGTATAATATGTAGGATGGCTTTTAACCAAAAAGTTAACTATGATTATGTCCTTGTTTGTATTATTGGACCAAATGAGATTGAAATGTTTTAGGCCATTAGATCCACTTCTTTCTAACTAACTCACCAAGCCCTATTAATGTCTCTTCCATCTAATTATGACCAAGTGTCTCTGTCATTGCAAGTTGAACTAGAATTTCATCTCATGAGCATGGTGCCTAATCAACTCATCAATTTAACGTTCTGCAACGTAATTACAATATCTCAAGAACATTGTTCACATGTCCACAAGCCTTCTGTTCACATCAATGTTGTCACCGCTGAACGAGCAAGGTATCCGTCCTTTACAAGCTTTCCCTATCTAATTTTTGTGCGACTAACCCTAACCAACTCAATAATGTAATGTTCTGCAGTGAAATTATAGGATTTTAAGAACATTATTCACATGTCCACAAGCTTGTTGCCAAAGACGTAGCTATTTTCAAGATGTACATTAGAAGAGAACAAATGTTCATATTTCTTGAAAATGAAAATGGTGAATTAAATCTAATGAGAACTTAGTTTCGATAGAAGCACCATTAGAATTTTTAAACATTTCTTAAAATAAAACTTTCGTAATAAATTCAAAGAAAAAGCAGTTTACAGGGAAGAAGAATTCCTATTCCAAAATATTTGATGCAAAAAACCAGCTAAAGAACCAAATTTAGTTGGGAGAGGTTTCATTTTTTTACATGGTTCTTTTAAATGCAATCGAGGAAGTAAAACAAAAGCGTAATTTACAGAGAAGTACTGCGATTTCTAAATGCTTGTTTAAATGAAGCTATTGAATTAACCTAATGAAAATGTATTTCACTGAGAAACAAAAGCATGGAGGTTTCTAAATATTTATTTATAATGTGCCTTATGGATTCAATTTTGACCCAAGTTTAATTTAGAGAACTTAAGATTTATATTATTCAAATATTCTTAATCCCTAACCACTCATCAATTTAACGAAATTACGTGATCTGAAGAACATTATTCACACATCGAGAAGCGTGCTACCAAGATGCGCGGAAGACATAGTTGTTGGAAACATCTGCTCAAATATTATGACATTCTAAGTGAGTTTTCAAGATGTACTTTACAACAAAATAAACATTTAGTTTTATTGAAAATTAAAATGGTGAACCAAATCTAATCAGAGTGTATTTTCGATAGAAGAAGCATTCATATTTTTAAAGTTTTCTCAAAATGGAAATTTTCGTAATAAATTCAAAGAAAATGTAGTTTACAGAGAAGACGAATTACGATTTCAAAATATTTGATGCAAAAAAAAAGAACTAAAGAACCAAATTTTATTAAGGCGTGATTTACTAGGGGATAAGTTTAATTTTTCTGCATAGTTCTTTGAAATGTAGTCCAGGAAGTAAAACAAAAGTGTAATTTACAAGGGAGCACTGTGATTTCTTAATGTTTCTTTAAATGAAGCTATTATATTAACCTAACAAAAATGTATTTCACAGAGAAACAAAAGCATGGAGGTCTCTAAATATTTATTTATAACATAGTATTTAGATTATTTAAATATTATTTATCCCTATTCGATTCATCAATTTAATGTTCTGCAGCTAAATTAAAATATCTGAAGAATATTATTCACACGTCCATAACCCTGCTGCCAAGATGCACAGAAGACGTAGCTATTGGAAAGTCCTGCTCAAATATTACGACATTCTGAGTGAGTTTTCAAGATGTACTTTACAAGAGAATAAAAGTTCAGATTTTTTGAATCTAATCAGAGTGTATTTTGGATAGAAGAATCATTCATATTTTTAAGCATTTCTTCAAATGAAATTTTCTTAAGAAATTCAAATAAAATGTAGTTTACAGAAAAGACGAACTTTGACTTGAAAATATTTGATGCTAAAAAATAGTTGAGGAACCAAATTTATTTAAAGTGTGATTTACGAGGGGAGAGTTTTCATTTTTCTACATATTTCTTTGAAATGCAGTCAAGGAAGTAAAATAAAATCGTAATGTATAGAGGTAAATGAAGCTCTTGAGTTAACCCAATGAAAATGTATTTCACAAAGAAACTGAAGTGTGGTGGTTTCTAAATATTTATTTATAATGTGTCTTATGGATTCAATTTTGACACAAGTTTAATTTAGAGAACTAAGGATTTAGATTATTTAAATATTCTTTATATGAAATTCATAAATTGAATTTAATGAAGATACATTTAGCTTTGGATCTAATTCTTTAAAATCGCAAATTCGTAGATTAATCTAATGAAATTTTAATGTACACACAAGAAGCATTCTGATTTCTATCTGGATTGGATGGAGGATCAAGACATTAAAATCTAGAATTCATTGATTAATCTAATGAAATTTTAACATGCAGAGAAGAGGAATTATATTTTCTATCTAGATTGGATGGAGGATCAAGATCGGCAATCACAGAGGCTGAAATATTAAGTATCGGTGGGTCTAGGCTTCGAAGTCATGGTAGAAGAAGAGCTGAAACACTACAAGAAATATAACACAGTTAGCATAGTCCTTGCCAAGCTGCTCCACGTCACTAAGATGGTGATGCTTGATTTCTACTATAGAACGCCTTCTCATGGCTTAGAGATTAACATCCATTGGCCATTCTCAATTTTCTGTATGCCTACCATGAGACGGACGTTGTACAACTACCACCTCACCACCTTGAGTTCATGAAAGAGAAAATGAGGATTAGCTACAATAGCAAGACCATCCTCGACGAGGATCTATCCATATCAGCATTCAACCCCACCATATCCACCCCTCACAACACAGACCAACCTCTTCTAACACTCTTTTTCACTTTGCATGATTGTAGAAAAAACAATAATAATAAGAATGTTGCCAAGATGAAATGCCATGTCAAGGATGAGTTGGTGACCTGTGTGCAAAGGGATCTAGCACATATGAGTAGAATTGCGTTTCGAGCTCACAATATGTGTTTCAATGTTATGGAGGTTGTGGTGAAAAAAAATGATGACATGGAGGCACAGTGCACATTTCTTCTTTCTCTTGGCCAAGTTCCAAACCATGTTTCATGCCTTCGCTATGTCTAGGTAGGATAGATTCGGTACCTTTCTGCCTCTTTTATTTGAATGTGGATTTAATTAAAATAAATATATATTGATTTATATCCTAAGGCTTAGTTGGTTTTGTGTGTTAAAACAGTTCCCGTTTGGGTGAGAAAACCAGTGTAAGGAAGATCTTGGTGTGGTTCATGTTGTAAAAGTTCGGTGAATCGGTTCTGGTATTTTATGTGCAATGTCTAGTTGTGTGAAATCATTCAAAATATATATTTAAATTTAATGTAATTGGATGTCTAATTTTGTGACACTCTCTATAATTCACCATTTTCTTCAAAATTTTACATATACATTTAATTTTATGCAATTGATGAACTTCTGTAAAAATATTTCATTTTCTTCTTGTTCTTTTTTCTCCTCTATTTGGCTCTCTTCTGAACTTAATTTTTTGGGGATTTAAATCCAGTAAAGAGAAATAAAATTTGAGATTCAAACATACCATAGGCCTATCAAGCCACATCCTTTTTTCAAACATAGTGGCCTTTTAAAATTCGATAATAATAAGTCAAATCTAGTTAAGGTCGTTGAAGATTACAAGACCTAATTTATAATGTTCACAAATAAGAATCTGTGGTGTAATGAGCAATGTACCCCTCATTGTCACTCTTGATTGTGACATGTACACCAACAATTATGAAGCACTTCATCAAGCTATGTGCTTTTTCTTGGACCCCAAGACAGGTGATCGGGTTTCCTAAATTCAATAATAATAAGTAAAATATAGTTAAGGTTGTCGAAGATTACAAGACCTCATTTATAATGTTCACAAATAAGAATCTGTGTCATAATGAGCAATGTTCCCTTCATTCTCACTCTTGATTGTGACATGTACACCAACAATTGTGAAGCACCTCATCAAGATATGTTCTTTTTCTTGCACCCCAAGGCAGGTGATCATTTTTCATATGTCCAATTTCCAAAAAGCTTTCATGTCATCACGAAGAATGACCTATATGCAAATAATTTCAACATGATCTTCGATGTGAGTATATACGCCTTTCACATCTGCGAAATTATGTGAAAATATTGAGTAAAGGAATTAATAGGACCAGTAAATTTTCAATTGTAGATCCAATATGAAGGAATAGATGGAATTGAAGGTCCATTCTACATAGGCATCATATGCGTTCACTGAAGGAATTAATAGGACTTGTAAATTTTCAATTGCAGATCTAATATGAAGGAATATATGGAGTTCAAGGTCCATTCTATGTAGGCACTGGATGCATTCACCGTAGGGATTACTTATGTGGAAGTGAAAGATGACATAACTCCTCAAAATATCACAAAGCTACATACTCCATTATTTGTACAAAAGAAAAAAGTGTTGCAAAAGAAAAAACAAGTCCATCAAAGATGATGAAACATGCACAGGATATTGAAAATTGTACATCCAAGGAAAGCACCCTGTGGGGCAAAGAGGGAGGTCCCACTTCCTGTGTGAATTCTTAATAATGTAAAGTGAAGAGATACCAAGATTCTAAATGTTGTAACTCAACTTCGTGTATTGTAGAATGAAATGATTTATGGTTGTGTTGTGGAGGATGTATTGAAAGGCTTTGTTATACATTGCGGAGGATGGAAATCTATTTAATGTACTCTAAGACGAAACTATTTTTCTGGGTGGGCTCCAAATAATTTGAATGATCTTTTGGGTGAAAATGTGAAGTTGGGTTACACTTTTTGCCCTTTTTTGAGAAAAAACTTTCATTTATTTCGGTTCTTCAACTTTCTACAAGCTAAAACAAATTATCTATTTATAATTTCATTCTGCGATAAAAATAAAAGTTGTCAAAAATTTTGTTAGCTTTCTATTACTTATTTGGAATTTTTTTATACACATTTGATATGTCAACTTAGTGTTTCTTTAAATGTGTGTTTTTTAACAATCAATGGCTTCAGAAGAAGTCATATTGTATTCTTTGAAAATTTCTGTTTTTGAGAAAAAAAATGTGTTACAACAATCTAGATAGAGTCTACTTTGGTTTCGTCATATTTACAAAGCCAATGGATACATATCATAATTACTAGAATTTTTTGAATTGGTCCAATATGAAAAACTAAATATTTTGAATATGTTTCGCGACGCAAGAAATTTATTAACATATAAGTTATAAACTAAAAATATAAAAGCTACCCATTAGAGACGACAGACCAATGTAATGTACCATAATTTTTTCAATTTTTTTTACCATGTATTTTGGAAGATACAAAATTTTGATTTCACTAAATCACAATGACCTTCAGAAATTGTTTGCATCCGTTTTATTACAAAATTAATTAAAATTAGTAAATATTTATGAAATTCCATGAAAGTTATATTTCCTGAAAGTAGATTCAATTCTGAAAATGTGTGTCTTGGTTTTGACAGTTAATTCAGAATGTTTCATGGAGCTTAATCAGTCCAAAGTCACGGATACGTATTCGGAAGCTTGAGTCTTTGCGTAATTCTTTGACGTATTGGTCGGCCAGAACTCTTAAACACGGATTTAGCCAAAAAAAAAATTGCATTGACGGTCGAAGTCAGTTCTAATGACATAAAGGTTCGGCCAAAATTTTTGACTTTAAGTAGGAAAATACACGGAGCCCTCAAAAAAACATTTACGGAAATATAAGTGCCCGCAAAACCATTCATTATTTCCATATTTTCACACATTTTGTGTAATTTTAAAAAGGTTTTGGTTTGATTTTACAAAGTTCTGTTTTGGGTTTAAGGACTTTTCTTGGAGGTATATTCAAAGAACATTTTTGCAAAAATAAATATTGGGTTTAAGGACTTTTCTTGGAGGAACACTCCAAGGACATTTCTTGGAGGTATGTGATACATTTTTTGGATGTTTTTTGGGCTTCATTTTTTTGAAAGCATGGATTTGGGCTTAATTTTCATGGAGGTATGTGAAACATTTTTTGGATGTTTTTTGGGCAACATTTTTTGGATGTTTTTTGGGCATCATTTTTTTTAAAGTATGGATTTGGGCTTAATTTTCATTTTTTTTGAAGGTATGGATTTGAGCTTAATTTCGAGAAGAATCTTTTTAGGCTTAATATTCAAAGGACATTTTTTGGACATTTTTTGGAAGTATTTTTTAAAGTGATATTTTTTTAGAGGATTTTTTGAAGTATCCTTTAAAGTGGCATTTTTTAAAATGTTGGAATTAATTTTCAATAGACATTATTTGGAGGCATTTTTTGAAGTGACATTTTTTTAGAGTACGTGTTTTGAGTCGACGTAAATATTTTATAATGAATTTTTAAAATGAGTTTTTTTCTAACATTTTAAATGAAATATTTTTGTAGGACTTGGAAGGAAATATTTTGAGCTTCATTTCATTTTTATAAGACATTTTTTTCTCGGTTTTTTGAAGTAAGAGTTTTGGATTGAAGTATGTAGTTTTTGCAAAAATTTTAAAATAAACTTTTTTAAAATTAAATCTTTTGTAATGTTTTTTTTTAAGTTGATTTTTTGTCTAAATTCTTTAAGGAAAATTTTTGAGCTTCATACTCTATTATCATGGGAAATCGAAGGAATTGTACAAGAAAATATGATCGAAAAAGAGACCCCAAGGAACGTAGAGAAGAGATGAGACAATCTCTCAAAATAAAGATAGAAGCACTCTCATATATTGAAGGGGAAAATCAACCTCAACTAGAAGTTGAAGCAGGTATGTAAATGTAAATATTATGAATTTGATATATTTAAAATTTCCCTAGTGTAAAATGTGAAGCTTAATTTTTATTTGATGAACTAATTTGAAAAATATTTTGCAATGTTAATAGATAGAGATATTCCTCAAAACATTGATGATGAGATACAAAATTTTGAAGGAGAAAGTGAAAGAGATATCGAATCAATGATTGAAGATGTTGAAAATGTTGAGAGAAATTCAACTAAATAAATTAAATCACAAGGCATGTACACACACACACACACACACAGACACACACACACAATCAATGTCGATGATGAGATGTTAGAAAATGTTGACACTCACACATATGGAGATAAAAAAATTTGACCATTATCTATGATATCATGTTAATTGCATTTTTAATACGTACTTCATAAAGAAAAATGTGACAGTTCAAGCCCAAATGTTGAAAGGTATCCTATCATTAAGGAAATTAAAAGAAGCTATGATTTTATTGGGTATTCGAAAGTCAACCAAAGATAAAAAAGGAAAAAATGAAGGAAAATGTGATACAAAATATAAATAGTGCTATAAATTCAATTGAAGATCTAGACATAAAAATATTTCAGTTGTACGTAGAGCAATACATATGGCAGTGGTTTCATCAAGTATTAAAGAGAATCGCTTGGTAAAATATATGGCACGAGCATTAGGAATGTCACGAAAAACTTTGCACAAACATCATAAATTTCGGTTGCAAATAGATGTAAATGATGAACTCACTTGTTGGAGAGTTATTTGTAGGCAACCATACAAATATAGACTTGGAGGACATGTTAAAAAAATAATATATGAATATTGGAAGAAAACTTCACGTGTTTTGCCAAATGCAAGGGATGTGATGCGAAGAAGAATAACACGAAATCAGTACAAACAACACGAAAAAAATTTCTTGGAAACCACTTAGATAGAGTTGTTCAACAAGTTTAAAGAAGAGAATTGTGAAATTCATGTGTCAATTAGTGCTTTTGTTCAACAAAAACCATGGTATGTAAAACCTATCACCGTACGCAACACTTGTTACTGTCGTTATCATTTGGAATTTGAGTTATATTATGACACATTCCTTAATTTTGGTAGAACATTTTGGAAGGATTCACCTCCTCCTTCCACTATCCATGATTTCGTATCTCAAATTCTATGTGAAAGATAAAGCGATGATCTATTTTATGAAAAGAAATGTGTTGGTGGTAAAAAATGCGATGATTGTGGAAATTTGATTAAATTTCAAAACAAATATTGTATTGATATAAATGATCAATCATTGTCCAACATGAAATTAAAATGGAAGAGATATGAATATATCCATATATCTATTCAAGGTACAAATAGTGCTAAAAGAATTGAATTACGAGAAGAAAAAAATTTTGTGATAGAATTTTTGAGAAAGTTTGCGGCAGAAATTTATAAATACACCAAGCATTCCCATTGGGCTCGATGGCAAGACTTGCAATTAAATTTTTTCCACTAGGGACCATTTTGTTAGCAATTGATTTTGCAGGAAACTACACATTTGTTCCACAAAAAGAAATTCAGAGTGAATACTATCATTCTAACCAAGTCTCCATGCTCGTCCATATTCTATATAGATATGCTGAACAAAAAGTCGATCATATAGAAAGCACCAGTTAAAATCGACATGTTATGAAGGAATATCACTTTTATATCAGTGATGATCGTACAAATGATACATATTTTGTACAACATTGTTTTGGAAAGATTTATGATTCCTTGAAAACTCGGGGAATAAAATTCAATGAACATTCGATATGGTCAAATGGATGCGCAGGTCAATTGAAATCTCTACGATCATTCTTTTGGTTGTGTTTTCTTCATAAAAAATCCTACATTAAACATTGTTGGAATTTCTTCAAGACTAGTCATGGAAAAGGAGAACATGACGGTGCAAGGGCATGCATAAAACCAGAACTTGGAAGATATCAAATGAATCCGTATGCAAGCCAACTTGTGGAAGCTAAAGAAGTTTTTCAATGGTGCATCACTGCTCTAAGAAATGAGACTAATAAATCAAGGGAAGTGCGAAGGTACATTCATTTTAATTTTATTAGATATCTAATTTTAAAAAGTGTACATTTATCCCAATTTGATTATCTTTGACTGATTATCTTTGATTGTATTTTGATATCATATTTACAGTCTTCTTTTAATTTTTCATATAAAGGTTTTTCGGCATATTGGGATCGAACAAGTAGATAGATCAATTGGAAATGACATTGAAACAATAAAAGGGACTCGAAAATTGCATTCAATTAAAACAAAGTTGTCCACAAATGTGTTTGCATTGGATAAAATAAATTATTATTGTTTTTTTCATGTTTGGATAGACAACACAGAATCCAATGACATTTGTGAAAAAAAAATGTATGTAAAAGATTGGGAACATATAGAGCTAAATACAAAGGTAAAAATGTCTATTCAAATGTTTGAAGAAATGCAATCAGAGGAGACTAAAATATCATCTGATGGTGATCAAGATTATGATCTTGTTAGAGAAGGTAACATTTGAATTACTTTCAAATAATAAAGATCTAGAAATAAATTTATATACATAATTTTGTTAAGTTTGTTCTATTGTGTAGGAGATGTTTTTGTTGTAATTACACCTACTGACAACGATGAAAATGTGAAGTATTATTTGATTCGTTGCACTGAACAAAAAATTAAATTATTAGAAAACTATAATGATTACGGGTTTCCATGGTAATGTACCTCTATCAACACTAATTTTTTTTTTTTTTCCAGGGCATTAATATCTTATTGACAAGGATGTATTTCCAAAACTTATGTCTCAAAATAGGGCCATAACCTTTATATTAAGGTATAATGGACTTACCCAAATATATACTTGGTTTTGGCATATGCTATACATGCATATAATATGATATATGATAAAATGTCCCCATATGATAACGATCGTTTCCATCTAATTAATATATAAGCAGATGATATATATATATTTCTTATATATATATATATATATATATATGTCTATAACTACTCCTCGTATATCATGTACTAACCATAAAAGTCTATTCGCTAACCATAACAGTGACGAACATTTTGGTATGGCCTTCTGACCAAGTTATATAAACGTAAGGCCTAATGAAATTGAAACGTTTGTACACAATGATCACACAATCTCAGACAACATATTACACAGATATATTTTCATCTAAGACTCTAAGGGTTTGCATTTATTTCGATCTGAACTCTGGTCTCATTTTCGAGGTTCATCATTTCATTTAGCATACGTTGGTATGGCCAGACCTTGGTGTTTAAAGTTTGGAGTACAACCTTAATAAAGGTGATGCCACATCGGCTTTGGTTCACATGTTTATACGTTTGAACGATACGCCATTCCCACCCAGCGTTTTCGAGACTGTGACCTATTAAATTGTTCAGCAGTAC
Source organism: Pinus albicaulis (assembly GCA_034641835.2). NCBI lineage: Eukaryota > Viridiplantae > Streptophyta > Pinopsida > Pinales > Pinaceae > Pinus > Pinus albicaulis. Next base: position 3,262 of record JAXQQM020066749.1, on the reverse strand, counting down.
GCTACCTAATCGGGTTGACAGCTATGGAGAACATATGTTCGGAATTAAATTCTTTCAGTTCAGCGGAGTTTGTTGATCCCCATGACCATCGTTGTGATGAAGACAAGTGTAGGTCTTGGCATTTTAGGGTTTGTGGATTATGGTTCCAGTGGTTCTTTAATACCTACCTTGCATAACTCTGTTCTTTTCTCTCTCTCCGAACGAACGATGCGGCCATCCCTCGGCTTGGAAAATTTGATGCAGGAGTGTAGCTTCTCAGAGAGGTTCCTTCGTTCTATTCTCCCCACGCCGTCTCTCGGCCTGTTGAGGTCGTTTTCTCCACAGTCTATCGAAACTCTGAAATTGTGGGTACTTCTGGCTTGAACGCAGGTAACTTGTTTGTTCGGGGTTCGTATGTAGTTCGATAGTCATTTTACAGGAATCATTTTACTATTACGAAATATTTTCAATCTTTTCCTCAGGCGTTTGTTCCACCGTTTATGAAATTTTAAGAGTATAACAATTTCGTTTACAGTGAACTAAAATTTCTCCGGTACGTGGTATAACCCTGGTTACTGAGAGCGTCTTGCAGAAGAGCTTTCGCTCCGAAATATCTCGGCGTTCAGGTAATACCCTTGAGGATTGATTTTCTGTTCCTTCATCTCTAGTTACGTATCCTTTATTGTATGTTAATGGCTGTAGTATTTAAGTTCGGGAACGAATTTAACGTTTGTTGGTTTCTGATTAATGATGCCTGAACCTTGACATCTTTTCCCATTTTCTTGAATTGATATACGCACTTGACTCTTACCGTCATCACATTTTTGCGGATTTATAATACATATTCTCTCGTATGTGCAGGTGCCAGTTCGTACTTACCGAGGTGAAGTCTTTCATCTGTTCACTTCGCTCCCTGTGTATATCCTAGCCACAGCTACGCGGATTTCTCGCACAGGTTGCTTCATGTACTAATTTAAAACTTCTAATTCTATTTACAGGTCGGTATTCGTGGCATTCTCCTAACTCAGACAACCTCCAGATGAAATGCTTGATGGCAGGAATTCGGTTCCTGAATTTTTTGTGATGGGACGATGCCATCATTACTTGCTATAGACTTTTGGTTTTGTAAATCTCAGACATATAATAGATAAAATTATGTTTCTAATTCTCATTGAGAACGGTGTCTATCACCGGCAACAGTCATCTCTGAGGTTTAAGTTCTGTTGTGGTTAATGATGATTTTATTCGGCATTTATACCGAGACACGTTATGCTTCTGATGCTACTCTTTGGTCGTGGAAATGTTGAGCATATACTCTGGATTGATATATATATTGCATATTTTGATTAATTTGATTTGAATTAGTTCTCCGCTTAATATAGCTATTTTGTTGTGATACCGAAGGACAGTGATGGACTATGTTAAAAGCCTTCAGTTATTCATCATGTCCATTTTCGACTTGTTCTATACCCATAATTTTCACCTCTATTGGGATTATATATCGAAGGTTTCAGTATTTCCTGCTTTACTATAGGAAAGTGTGTGAATATCCTGTAAAGTTAGTACATCTAATCTCTTCTGCAGGCTTCTATTTGTTATCTCCCGCATTTAAAAATAGTTAATGTCTGTCAAGTCTCTTTTTATATCTACTTGGTTATTGCAGTGTCCACTTCTGTATTGTTAACATTAACTAATCACAGGCGGCAAGAATAATACATTAAAATTTATGGGCAGCTAGCTATGACTCTCCTATAATGAAACCCCATTTCTAAGTTTGTTATATGAGTATTGTTCAAGTTAATCCTCCATTCTTATTTATAACCAGAATTTCAGGTGACAGTTGTCTACCTCATAGGGTTGGGATTGCTGTCCTATAACACATGTATGAAATATATTTATGTGCTGGTTAAGTTTCCACTTGATGCAACTATTGATTTAATAAAAGAAGATTCCGAGTACTTTTTTTTTGTTTGTTGCCCATACTCTTTCATGTATTTACAAAAATGTTTCCTTGCTCATTACATGTTCTATTTTTAAATGCATCCATGATACAGCTGACTGGATTTGTCTCCATTGGAGAATCTGTTTCAGGATATCTCAACATCCCTAAATTGTACAGGCAGGAATATTTCTATAATTTTTTTTTTTCTTTAAGACCTAAATTATTTCATTTCAGCAACTGCTTAAATTTTCACTTGAGTCCCTTTTGGGAATTTTCTTTGTACAGTATCTCCAGATTTAGACCCAGGTGGGGTTTAGACATTCTGGTGGATAATGTTTCTAGCTACTGTTCTTACTACCATACAGAGGGTAGAAGATTGTCTTATGCTATCAACTTCTGTTAAAAGTAAGAACACCACAGACTTCAACCCTTGTTCTTTCTCTGTCCTTTGGGCTGAATGGTTCATTTCTTACTGTTTCTCTCTTCTTATTCTTTTTTTTGAAGCAGATTAAAGTTACAGATAAAATTTTTCTTAATATAATTTCTCTTACTCATACTAGAGACTGATAGACCAGAGTTTCCTACAGTTGAATTTCTTGTCTACAATTACACAGAACCTTGAAGGTGAATTCATGATAACAAATTCTGTGGAAAAGAAACATTTAAACTTCTAATACATAAGTAGTTAATTATATGTAGCCAATTCATACTGCAAGAAATAAAATCCCTGGGTGGTTTAAATACATACCACTCATGCAGTAGACCAACCTCCCAACCGTAGAGTTCCTTTTTCTCCCAGAACTCACCCCCGAGCTGAGACCACCTCCACCATAGATCAACCCCTGATCTGTTTAGGAGCAGCTTATTTAAGCTAATAGTTCCCCAAAGCCTGTTTCTAATTCTGCGTCCAGAATAGCAGGATGCTTTTCTTCCTGTTTGCCTAGGCTTCCCATTTTTGGGATTCTTTAAAGCTTTTTTATGCTTTCCCTCAGCTTTTCCAGCTTTTTACCTCTTCCCAACTACTTTCCTCATCATTGGGGAAATTTAGATTCTTCCTCAAAATCTAAATTAGAAATAATTCCTTCCAAGGATTTTTGAAGGATTGTGGGGAATAGTTTCCTTATCCATCCTCATGGATTTAGCAAGTGATCTCCAATCTCATTTTTGGTCAGCATGCATACCATTATTTTATTCATTTCCTCAAATTAAATATTAAATTACATTCACAATTTATTTATCCTTTGGGGTCCACTCCCCTTAGGATTAAAGTTCAAATGTCTAACTTTGAAATTCCAACACATAAATTGGGGGTGTTACATATTCCCCCTCTGAAAATAAACA
>JAXQQM020072053.1:0-22227 GCA_034641835.2 Pinus albicaulis | reverse complement strand
TGAGTACTTAGAGGCTCCTACCAATGCCCAAACACAAACAAAGAAAATAGTAGAGGCTCCTACCACTAAAGTTCTGCAAATTATCCCTAGGGAAACCAAGCAAAACTCTAGTTCAACTCAGAAAATTTCAAGTCCCAAAATTTCACCTAGTCCTAAAATTGTTGAAATAACAAATGATGTTGTCCAAACATCAATAGATCCTCAAAAATATAATCTTTGCCCGAGACAACCAATTATGTTAAACAACAATTTGAGCTCCAAAAAATTCTACTTGCTGATCCAAAATCGAGTTTGATCCTATGTGCTAACTGCTAAGCAGTCTTAAATTCCACAAAATCTGCCAAAACTTTCACTGCATCTCAAACTATCCCTGACAAGAAAAATAAACGCAGTAAGACAGTGGAAATACAAACAGAAAATGAAAAACCAACTGTAGAAAAAGAAGACAAACCCACCCAAACTACAGTTACAAAAGAAGAAGTAATTCAGTTAGGAAAATCACAAGCACCATTCAATATCCAAGCTAAAATTGCTAAATTGAAGATACCAATTCCCTTGACAAAATTGGTAAAACATGACCTGTAAAATCACATATTACTGAGACCTTAAATATGAATAATGGAGAAGATTCAGTTAATTTGAGTGATGATCAACCAGAACTAATCTTTGTTACTGAAGTTAATGGAAAACACCAAGAGGGAGGAGTTCCTCTTTTCTACATTAGCTTAACTATTCATGATCAGATTTTACATAATGCAATGCTAGATTCAGGGGCTTCACACAGTTTAATGCCAAAAGCAATAATGGAAACCTTGAATTTAGACATCACTAGACTTTATAAAGATCTCTTCTCATTTGACTCCAGTAAAATGAAATGTTTAGGCTTAATAAAATATTTTATGTGTTACCTTAGTTCAATACCCAGAAAAAAGCATAGTCATGGATATTGTAGTAGCTGACATCCCTCCTAAATATGGAATGTTGTTATCTCGCTCTTAGGGAGCTAAACTGTAGGGATTTCTACAATTAGATATGTTTTATGCAACAATATCAGTTTTTGGTCAACCCAAGAAACTTTACAGAGAGACATTAATGAAGTACATGGTTAGTAGTGTAGAAATACCTCAAAACTATCCTATTTACTCTACACCTACTGATATGGACTCATTCATTTTATGTAATTCTGAAACTGGAATTGAGAACAACACTGAACTAAAACATAAAAAGAAAGCGCTAGACAGTAACAACATTTTTCATGAATTAATGTGGCACCTAGATTTTGATGGATCAGTTAACAAATTAGGAGCAAGAGCAGGAGTTTGGATACATAACATGGAAAACAATCATGCAGAAGGTCATGCTTTTAGATTAAATTTCAAATGTACAAACAACATGGCTTAATATGAAGCTCTTATTTTAGGACTGCAGATTGTTAGAAATTTAGGAGCCAAAAGGGTGTCAATCATGGGAGATTTTGAGTTAATTGTGAAACAGATAAGAGGATAATATTATGTATATAATCCAAGATTAAGCCAATATAGAGAAACTTTTTTAGATCTAATTAGTGAATTGCTTGAATGTGACTTTGTTGCAATTCCTAGAAAACAGAACATACAAGCACATAGCTTAGCAAATTTTGCTAGCACCTGCAATCTGCCTTTTCAAACAAATCATAAATATACAGTAGAAGTTAAACACAGGCCTACAATACTAGATACTCTAAAATATTTGCAAATATTTTCACAGGATGAACAGTTTTATCATTTCATGAATGTTGAAGGAGAATTTCACAATTGTAAAATAGAGACAGATTGTACAGTAGATCAAATCATAGATAGTGAGATTGATATAAAAAATGTAGATGTAAATAACTTGGATTTTGCTAAACCCACTAAATTTACTCAAGTAGAAATAGATAATTTAGAGAAAGTAGAGATTGAAACATTAAGAGATGATGATTTTGACATTTTAAATCTTAAGAACAAATCTTACCTAAGGGATTAGCCCCTTTAGAAGATCTTTTTGATTTGAATGATGTTGCAAGGAAACCAAATATGGAACCATTAAGATCTGACATTGAAGAGCGAAATATAGGAACATAATTAAAGCCTAATATGATAAAACATTCAAAAGCGTTACCTCAAGAATAAAAGGTCAAATACATAGCTTTGTTTAAGGAATTTCAAGATGTATTTGCATGGAGTTATGAGGACTTAAAATCCTATGACACTAGCATAATACAACACAAAATACCCAGAAAATAAGATCAAAAACCTTTCAAATAGACGCTTAGAAGAATCAACACTCCTTGATGCCTTTTGTTGTCGCTCCTAGAGACAAATTTAGAGTTGCCAAGAGACCTATGCCTAGGACATCTTATCATAGCAAGGAGCTCATAATATAGCTTGGGTTGTCAATCCAAAAGCTCTCTTACTATCTCTTGAAAAACAAGGAAATTAATTTAAATGGAACCAAACTCTCTCAGAAGCTGATACAAAGATAATAATAATGTAGGAACAACATGCAAAACTCCAATACAAAAGAATCAGACAGTTAAGAGACAACTTACTGCAAAGAGGGCCAGTTCAAATAATATGCTACAGAAATAAAATATCAGAAAGTGGATGCAGTGAAGAAACATGAAGAAGATACTAGTTAAACTTTGGACTGATACCCAGATACACAACAGAACCATGCATGGGCTTACCAATCTAAGAATCCATACATGACAATGGCGTTTTAAAAGCACCCTCCCAAAGCAACTAATATAGCAGAAAGATGTATGAGATGTATATGGAACAGTATATCATGCATGGGCCTATTTAAAGTGCTTGACTAATTTAAGTATGGGCATTAACTAGAATGAATCCATACCAACCCAGTGAGCCGCTCGCATTCCAAAACATGATACAAGAAAATGGATGAAATGAGATGTTATATTAAAAACATAAGAGAAAGTTACATACTGTGAAATACCAAATACCAGAATCCTCATTACAGATAGAACTCCTCCTCACTGAGACCCTACGGGCTCTGAGCCTTCATACAAAAGCAATTACAGAATGTATACAACAAGTCTTTCACTGCACAATTTCTTATAAGAGTCTGGAACCTTTACAATGTCTTATTTCAGGGTTTTTATAGAAGAGATAGAAAACTCTAGAGAATGAGGTAGGTGATGCACATTTAATTCCCTCAATTCAAACAAAATGGCGGAAACATTCGCACCCATACTACCGAATGACTAGGTAATACTGCCTGTACTTGACAACCTGCTTGCAGAAATAAATGCACTGGGCAGAAAATCTCTTCAGGAACACGGTATAGAGATAAATCCACATGAGCATCCTATCTTTCCTCGAAGAGAATTCAGCTGAAATAAAACCTGGAGGGTATTGTTTTCTGTGTTGGGTACCTTCTGCCTTCTAACCTTTGAATTGGGGCTCGAAACATTGAATTTCGATTGCTGAATTTCTCTATCTCCCACTGATGCTCTTTGCCGCAACATTAATATCTTCACCTGCCCAATCTGTTCTTTGAATGTCCCTGGGAGGATTTGACATATTTTAAATCTGTTCTTCTAATGGAAGTCTTGTCGACATATCTTCCCAGGTGTTTCTTAAATAGCAATCATGTCGCAACAGCCTCTGAAGATTTTCTTCATAAATTTGCCTCTGAAAAATTGTCCTTTGGAGCGGCCTCAGCTTCTGTAATGGAGGCTGCAAATTATGATAGCTCTCCATCGCCATAATCCTACAAAACCCACAAACTTATCAAGGGAAACCAGACACAGGGATGATGGACGTGGTGGGGATAATGGAAATGGCTTGTGCGAACGAGTGAAATGGCGAAACGATACAGGGTGGCGGAAGAATGCAGTAAGATGACGAGGAATGGACTGGCATAATTTTTTAATGAAAAACATTAGAAATTGAATGAAACATATAATGGCGGACGGAAATACAACGAACACATGGAAATTGTGACGTGGAGGTAGACCGGGTCAGCAGCTGGGCACACAAATGATCTGGGCCGTCTGATTTTAAAACGAGATCAATGGCGGAGATCAATCGGTGGGATAACATATGAAAAATGGGCGAAATGAATATCAAACATTAGATTTAATGTAAAACACAAAACCTTAGACTATGGAGGGAATACAAGAGGATTGAATGAAATGCAATGGGAATGCGTATGATGTGGGACCGGGGGTTCTATCACAATCGCAATATCGCAGATCAGGAAGGTCAGCGGGGTGTCACATAAAACATTGTGATTGCGATTTGGCGGGGAGTGCAGTGACCGTTGGATCTGGCGGAGAGATGGATGGCTGCGATCAGAAGGTTTTCATGATCGATAGATCGCATCGCAAATATCTACGATGGGTGATCTGAGCGTTCCATAGAACATGTGATTTTGCGATGGATGCGATTAGCCCCTTAAGGGTCAGCGCTCGGTCCCAGGCTAAGGGCATATGTGGGGAAGTGGTTGGGGCTTGCGGTAAAGGGGCTAGGGCCTTAATATAATGTTCAAAGTGGGTTTTTTCCCAAGGGGGGGGGGGGGGAGGGTTGAATGGGGAGTTTTATAGAGATACAAGAGATAGTAGAGGCCTTTGAAGCGCATATTTTTTAGCGATCGGTGAGACTTATTGACTCCCGAATAGGGACACTTGAGAGGAAAGGAATTAGAGGCGAAGTCATGAAAGGCTTCAGGATGATGTCTTTCTCGGAAGGAAACCATTACTTGAAGAAAACTCAAAGACGGCTGATCCCTTTGTTTGTTTTCAAAGTGCGAAAGGAGCTAAGATGATCGACACCTTTCATTGAAAATAGGTTAAGAGAATGTATGAAGCCCAGATAATTGCACCAATAAGATATTTTGACTGGGTTTCAAACCTAGTTCCCACTAGGAAGAAGACAGGGGAGATTAGACTGTGTTTTGATTTCTGGAATTTAAATAAAGTGTCCTTAAAAGATAACTGCCTTCTCCCCAAGATGGATCAAATTTTACAAAGGGTGGTTGGTTCTTCCAAGATTTCATTTCTTGATGGATTCTCTGTATATAACCATATTTTAGTTCAACCAAAATACCAACCTAAGACTACTTTTACTACTCCTTGGGGTACCTTCATGTATGTGAAAATGCCTTTTGGATTAATGAATGCGGGAACCACTTTTAAAAGAGATATGGATATAACCTTTTCTAAAGAAATTCATGATTTCCTTGTGATCTATCTAGATGATATTACTGTATTTTCAAATATTGAGAATGAACATCTAGATCATCTCAGAGAAGTGTTTATCAAATGCAGGAAATTTGGCATTTCTTTAAATCCTCAAAAGAATCTATTTGAACTCGAAGAAGGTAAATTGTTAGGACATATCATATCTAAAGAGGGAATTCAGATAGACCCAGCTAGAATAGAGGCCATTCTAAACAGTATTCATCCTAGGAATATTAAAGAGTTTCAAGCTTTCTTAGGTAAAATCAATTTTCTCAGAAGATTCGTCTCAAACCTAGAAGAAAACATTAGAGAACTCAATAACATGTCGAAAAAATACTCAGTATGTTAAATAATAACACACTATTAACACACATAAAACACACAGATTTATACCCAAATACAGTTATGGTGGGAAAGGCTTAAGCCTCACGAATTCCTCACATATTTTCTCATTATTAAAAGAATGTAATATTACAATTAAATAGATGAGGAGACTGTATCTCAATATAGTGCATTCTATCTTGGACACTTTGGTTGAGACAATTTATCAACCATTCACACACCAATCTAGGAGCTACCTAAACTAACTCCTAACTTAGAGGAACCTAGAGAGTTAGGAATAAATTCCTAAATTTTAATATTTAATTTATTAATCTATTTCGGATTTATAATTGTTGATGAGAGAGGCTAGCATTCCCCCCTTTAATGATAAATCCAAAATAAGAACAATGAACCAAATTCCAAGTTCTCATGTTGATCTTCAAAAACATTCCTGAACAACCACCAAAGATGGATGCTGAAAGAACTTCAATCTGAAGAGATGATGAGTCAAATACATGTCTAATTCATCTCTGAATTTTGCTTGACAACTCCATCACATGCCAAGTTGCAAAAGGATCTATCTGTCCTTTGAGTGAAATCAACATCCTTTGTCCACTAAAAAATATTGTTGAATGCCCACTGGCTGATGATGTCAAAAACAACTCACTGTTGTTTTTGTTGTGTTGAAAATTGCTCAGTGTTGGTTTGCTGTCAACTGCCCACTAGTGAAATTGTTGATGCCCACTGGCTGCTTTTTCTTTTCTTTTTTCGAGACTTTTAATCTAAAAACCACCGTCAATTTCATTGAAAATTTCCCCCCTGAAATCCCCCCTTCAGGTGTAGGAGTGGTGAACTAGTGTACTCCCTAGTTCAACTGCATGAGAGTACCATATTCTTTTCACTGTCGACTGCACTAGGTGGGATTGTATGCAGTTGTAGAATTGATACAATCTTTTGACTGTGGAAGAACATTCCCAAGGATCAATACATTCATAATTTATCTTCAATCTGGCTTATTTTTGTTGGTTGCAACATTTCTTTGATGAATGATTTGACTTGCCACAATGGCAACAATGATGGATATCAAAACACTGATCTTCCATATGACCGGTGCTTTGACAATGAGGACATTTTGGTTTTACTGCAACTTCGAGTTGTGTGCATTTCTGTTTGGTTGCAACTGTTGCAAAATTTGTTGATGTGATTTGTTCAAGAAAGCATGTGCTGACGAACTTGATGGGCTTTGAATAGTCTGGGATATGTAGGTTGACATGATCTTTGACATACCCTAATCCGCTTCAATTTCTGTTACCTTGAATTTCTTCCCACTGCTTGATGATTGGTTTGAAAGAATGTTGAACTTGAACAACTTTTACACTTGAAGTTGTTTGGATGAATGGATTAGAATCATCTCTATCTATATGGTTCAAATAATTGGAAGCATCACTCTACTTTTGCAACTCATTTCTTTGCAGTTTCGACTCCAGTTGAAGAAACTCAATCGTTTCATTTGTCTGTTGTAGATGCCATGAAAGATCAGCAAGAGTTTCTTTGATGATTTGCACCATGTCTTCAGCACTTGTGAGGATCAAATTGTGAAAATTTGTAACAATTGGATGTGTTGCACCATGTGAACTTTCTCGATTGAATTTAGGCTCGCTTGTTTTGAACTGTCTCACTTGATTTGAACTTTGGTGAATTGAATGCAGTCGCTTGATGTTAATGACACAGTCGCTTGCTTTGTTTCTTGAATAGCATGCTTTATTGCACTGGCTCACTTGATTGAGTTTATCACGCTCGCTTGCCTCAAAATTTTCTTGATCTCTTGCTTGGTGAAATTTGTTTCTCTTGTTTAAAGTTCACTGGAACTCACGCTCACTTGTTGTAGATTTCAAATTGCTTGAGTGTTGTTTGAATATTAAATTTACTTGCGTTTAGAGTTGAACTCACTAGCTTTCTTTGATTTGTTGCTGCAATGAACTTCATGATGGCTCACTTGATGTTTTGAAATTTGTACTGACTTGATGGAACTGGCTTGAAAGAATACTCACACTCGATTGCAGGAGAGGTGAAGTTGTTTTTTGTTGGCTTTAGAGTTAAAAATCCCACACTTGATGTACCCACTTGATTTTTCTTTCAAGAAAGGGTGTCGAACATTGTCGAAAATGCACCCAAAAATTCTTAATGAGTTTAATGACCCACGACAATGAACTAAATTTGACTTAATTAGACTCAATTCAAAATTTGGGTGTTGGTTTCAACCAAGAATGCACCCTTACAATTCAATGCAATTTGAATTTGATTACAAGTTATTAAATTTATTTGCAAGAATGTTGATGTAGACTATGCTTTGAAATGAATTAACTTGATTGTATTGAGTGAATTTTCTTGTTGAGGTAGAATGTTGATGTTGAAAATATTTTATTATGTGTTGTAGTGATGCAAATGCATGCATTGAGTTTAATTATCCTTCCTTGCAGTGACTTTGTTACAGGTGTTGTGCTTGCTTTCATTGAAATTTATGTGTGTGTTAAATGAGATGATTTGAGTGTCAAAACTAGACACAAATCATAAGAAACATCATGAAGCATGCACCATCATCAACACATTCTTCGTGTACGTGAGATCCCCTTATTCAATTTCGAGCGGATCTAGGACACAATCACCACAAAAAATATATGCTTTATTAAAATTTGGAGTACATAATCTTGCAGCTTCACAACATCTTCATGGAATCAAAGTTCTAGAACTTCTTGGAAAAAATTTCTTCAAAAACTGACTCAACCTCCTACAACAATGAGCTTTCCTGTGAAAAAAATATCTCTCCAAATTTACAAAAAAGGTGAATCCTTATCACTCCACAAAATCGATTATTGCTCCAAAATTACAAAAACAATAATTTCACCTTATTTCTCCAAGTTACAACTTATTACTCCACTTATTACAATCTTCACCCTTCTGAAAAAATAAAATCTTCTCCTATCCAATGCACTTGTCTTCCAAAAACCTAATGGCTTAGAAGTGAAGATACCCCAATAATGAGTCAAAAATTACCTTGGCACCCATTTCCTTTTTCTTTTCTTACAATTTTTTAGCACTTACATTTGTATTCATTTCATAAAGTCACCTCCAATCCCAAAACATAATTCCATGAAACTCATGCATAATAGAAAAAACATATAATATGAACACTCTTTCCACTCATTATCTCTCCTCCCATTCATTATATCTCATGAGCTTTACACTCATACCTATCCTCATGAAACATACGTAATTTGAATGGCATAACTTCTTAAAATTCTTACATGCCTCCTTTAAATTATATGACTTTAATGAAATTTATGAAATCACTTTTTGCCTTCTATATTTTATATTTTATGGGTGGAAAATAACCATACACCATTCCATGAGTGAGAGGAGGGTGCGTAACCATTCACAACATTCACAACCTCTCGGTTGGTGTTGTCTTCTATGTTCACATTTCTATTCTTATGCGAAATGACTCATGCTCCCGTATTGACTGTGATCAGGAATGCTTTTGCCAAAACTTTTATGAAGATTTTGCTTCCTTGGATTATATCGCAGCAATTAAAATCGAAACTTGTGCCCCTTCTCTTCACGAATTTGGTGAAGAGCTATGTAGATTAAAAAGCATGTACGACTGTATATCCGTAGAATTTTGTATCATATAATTTGCAAAGACAACCCAAAACATCTGCAACATATACCTCTGATTCAACAATCATCAAGATCAAACACTAAGGGTGAAGGATGTCAGAACTGTGCACTGTCCATAGGCATAGATTTTTTTTATTTGGTTACACGCAACTATTTTTTTGAAGGCTCTTAAAGGAAATCGATCTCAAATTTCTACAAAAAAAAATAAAATAAAAAAAATAATAAAGCCAACGTGGTGTTTACAAACATGATGCCGATTCCAAATTCCAAAAACTAGTGGCCTCGACAGAAATCTCCTTCGATTTCTTCAGTCCAAATTCCCTTGTCCTTTGTTTCTCTTCTCACGCCTCCTCACAACACACAGGCTCATATTTGGGAAGAATTATAGGCTTCACACCTCTTGAAAGCCACAAATGACTATTATCAGGTCAAATTCCCACGCAGATTTCTTCAGCGAGGCTTAACAGCCACGTTCCGGTCTGCAGCAACAACTACGCAGACATCCCGTGCGCATATCCACACTTTTCGATCTACACCATGGGAATGAAAAACACATTCCATCTCCCTTTCTCGGCTCATTGTGGGCTATACGAATGAACATGCCTCTCCACGATTATATGCTTCCAACAATTCACTTGAGATGATTCCACTCACCAGCCCATCGAAATTTAGGCACGTAGGTTGTTTCTCCAAACACCTCTACATGTAGCCATGCTGCATTCCAATTTCAACTGGGATAGACGCATAACTAACTTTCCAAAAAATGAATGCTGCTTACAATAAAAAAAATATGAAATATTATGGAAGGCATGGTAACAAAGATCCTTTGGATCCAAGCAACGTTGGACAACTAAATGCTCGACATAATCAAACCATAGTGAAAAAAACTAACTGGCTTCACACACCCTTGGCTCACTCACATTAACTCCACATTCCCTAGGCTCATTCATATAATCAATAGTTGTTGCTCACAAAAAAACTCCACTCAAGCTTCACTCTGGACAACACGAGAAATACTTGGCTCCACCAGGTTATCATCTCAGACCTATCCATCGATATGTGGGTTGACTACCCTTCCAAAGTCAGAGAAGCACAATCAATAGACTGTGGGAACACTTGTACACACTGCAAGTTTCTTTGGGCTCACCACAAAAGTCTCCAAGATCTAGACCACCAACATGCTTAACACGATTTCTTTTGAGTAAGCCGCACATGCACTAAACATATTGAAAACCAATGAAAAAACAATACGAAAAACAACAACATGTAATAAATTAACACACAGCTCCAACATTTATAAGTGATGAAAACTGCTCCATTGTGGAGTGTTGTGTCCCCATTCTGGAAGTTTCCATCTGAGCTCCTACGCACTCTGAGATCGGTCCAACAATTTCAATGCAGAATTACTCATGCCATAGCTCTCATAACACATATCAAATAATCACACACCATTAACACACATAAAAACACATAGATTTATACATAAATACAGTCATGGCGGAAAAGGCTTCAGCCTCACTGCTTCCTCACATATTTCCTCATTATTAAAATAATGTAATATTACAATTAAATAGATGAGGAGATTGTGTCTCAAGATAGTGTGTTCTATCTTGGACACTTTGGTTGAGACAATTTCTCAACCATTCACACACCAATCTAAGAGCTACCTAAACTAACTCCTAACTTAGAGGAACAACCCAATCTAGTGAGTTAGGCATAAATTCCTAACTTTTAATAATTAATTTATTAATTTATTTTTGATTTATAATTGTTTATTAAAGTGGCTAACACAATACTTAGATCCCTGGATGTGGGTGTTTTTCAACATTAATGCGACAATGGACATTTGGGTTGGCAAGTGGCGTAGCCACTTTGCTGCCCATAACCTCGCACTAATGCGATTTCATAAATGGCCTTTAATGCGGCACTGTGTTCTATTTGTCACCGCCCTTATGCTTCAATATTCCATCATGGCTTTTCCCGACGCCTTCAGACCTACATTTGAGAATGTTCCTCTGCCTCTGCAATGTTGATGCCCCAAGCTAGCTGTGAAGTCATTTCTCCGCACCACCACTGGTAAGCAATGCCCAATTCTCAGTTGCATTGAGTTTGGGCTAGGATTCCATTACTCTCAGAGCACTCGTTGTAGTCTTTGCCTCAACTCTACTTCTACTGCTACTGGCAGTGACCAGTTCCTCACCATCCCAATTACGCAAAATCTGTTCCCCTCTCCCAGTGAAGCCATGCCCAGGGTGCGCCATCATATGCGATGCAAATGGGGTAGCAACAGAGGGAGAATGCCTCGCTCCTCGCCCATGCCTGATTCGAGCTCCACTTCTTTGCCCTGTTCTGAATACTTCTCACCTCGCTACCCAGACACGTGTAGCGGCAGAGGACGCACTCGTTTTTCTAGCTTTCAATCCCATCACTCTGGCCCTTCTGTTGCCACCATCCCGTCCAACTCTCAGTCTTCCCATTACACTGCCCATTTCACCTACCATTGCACCATGAATAGACCCACTATCAAAGCCACCATAACCGTCATGTTCCAGGAGGAGAAACAAGACGTCACTCAGGGCAAGAGTCAAGACGAGCCTCATGATAGCATTTAGGGCAAGCCTTTTGCTTGCACACACAAACAGATTCATATAGAAGAAAGCACCACAGATGTAGATAACGCAGAGTAGACATGGGACCATATGGAACAGGTAACTGGCGCCAAGTGGGAGAAGGATAACATGGGTGAAAAGTAGATTGAAAAGGATGACTTCGACACCTACAGCTGCCGAATTGTGGAAGAACGCCCAACTACACCAAATGACAGCTAATTCTGCTAGCTACTTCAGGAATCAACTTCACAGCTCCCAATCACTTGGGTGCATTTTTGTTTTTTTGAAAAATTTAGACAATTCTAAAATGGAAGTAAATAGAACAATATTTCTTGATCTTATGCTAGTTTCCCCTGTGAGGGCGGCACATACTTTTTGGACTCGACTGGTTTCCCATCATTGGGCAGTCTCTAACATGTTTTGGATGCTATATGCCATGAATCCTAGCTAAGTACTGCTGAGGCTAGTGCCTCATTTTAAATTATGTTACAGTAATAGATTTTAGCCAAATTTAGAAAAAATAAAAAACACAATACTTAAATGGACTATGGAGGCTAAACAATCATTCGAATCAATTAAACAAGCCTTGACAAAGACACCAGTCCTAATAAGTCTTGACTTCAAAAAATATTTCATTATTTTTCCCTTTGCTTTAGAACATACTATTGTTGCAGTATTATTGCAGAAAAATGATTAGGGCTATGAGAAACCCATTGCTTTTTTCAGAAAATCACTTATAGATGCCACTTTAAAGTATAACATAATGGAAAAGCAGGCACTAGCTTTAGTGAAAGCTATCAAAGACATTAGAGTGTACATCGTTTATTCACATATCATTTATTATGTTCCAAATTCAGTTGTGAAGGAAATTCTTACTCAGGATGGGCCTGATGGTAAAAGAGGCAAATTAATTTCCACCATTTTAGAATGTGACATAAAAATTAAGCCCACCAAACTCATAAAAGGTCAAGGTTTAGCCAAACTCATGGCTGAATCAAATTGTCATGCTTTAGATATTAATTTTATTTCCCAATTAGATGATCAAAAAGCGATGGCGACTCCAGAGATCAGTGAAGCCTTTTCAGATTCACCATGGTATGCAGATATTATATTTGTATTACTAAATTTACAAGCTCCTCCTTGATTATCAAGAACTAAAGCTAGATTTTTAAAGTTAAAGGAAATGAAGTTTTGTATCATAGATAATGCACTATTTTGGAAAGATCATGGCAGCATTTTATTGAATTGTTTTTTTAAAATGGAAGTTCATGCGGGTGATATTTCGAACATCTTCTTGGAGATACTGAGATAAAATCTTGAAAGCTGGTTTTTACTGGCCTACATTGTTTGCATATGTGAACAAGTATGTGACCTCCTGTCACAAGTGCCAAATCTTTGAAGGAAAGAAAAAACTGCTGCCTTTACCCCTTAAACCCATCTCCACAAAAATCCTTTTTAGCAATGGGGTCTTGACTTCATTAGTGAAATCCACCCTCCATCCTCAGCCTGACACAAGTGGATTTTGATAGCCACATACTATTTCAGTAAGTGGATAGAAGCCATACCTTTGAGGCAAGCCACTGCTACTGTCATAATCTCATTTTTAGAAAACAACATACTCTCAAGATTTAGATGCCTCCAAAATATCATCATTGACAATTCAGTTGCATTCGAGTCCAAAAAGATGATTGACTTCTGTAATAAATATCACATTACCCTTGGTCATTCCACTGCTTATCACCCTCAAGTTATTGGTCTTGCTGAATCCTCCAATAAAAGCCTTGTGAATATCATCAAGAAATAACTAGTATAAAATAAGAAAACCTAGAACAAAAGGTTAGTGAATGCCTTATGGGCAGATAGACTTACCACAAAGAAATCTATTAGTACATCCCCTTACCAGCTTATTTATGGGATGGATTTTGTTTTTCCATCCTCTTTATGAACACCAGTAATGAAGATAATCCAAGAATTGCAAGCTGAAACCAATGATATCCAGAGGAGGATAAACCAAACCATACACTTGTAGCAAACTAGGGAATATGTATATCTCAAGTCTCAAGTTGTTGAATAAAAGATTAAAAATATATTTGACAAGAATACTAAGGAAGATTATTTTTATATAGGTGTCAAAGTTCTAAAGTGGTGTTCCAGGAGAGAGGGGAAAGTTAAACATGGGAAATTTGATTTCTTATGGAAAGGCCCTTATGTCATTTATGGTTACAGAGGTAACAATTCTTTCTTTTTGAAGGAGCTAGATGGATAAGATCTTCCAGGTGGACGTATCAACGGTATAATGTTGAAGCATTACTATTCCCCAGAATAATAGTAGTTCACTTTGTTTAATTTACTCATTGTACATAACATTGCAGATTTTAGATTGGATTAGAGGTTTTTCTAGCAAAGTTGAAGCTCGGAGAGAAGGTCCTAAGCTTTGAAGGATAAAATATCATAAGTATAAATAATGCAGAGCTCACAAAACAATTCCAAGGATAGAACAATCAAAATTCAAAGGCTACTAGTCTCAAATTTCTTGACATTTCACCAGGAAATGCCAACCCCATTTGAAGCCATTGTTAGGGTCATATAATAATAGGATTCATAATTTTGATTTGACTTTGATTAGTCATGTAATATGTACATACTTTTCTTTCTGCAAATTGCTTTCCCATATTGAAAAAATAGAAAATGTAAAGAGCGTAAAACTCCTAAAAGAAAAATCAAAGGACTTGAAAGAAAAAATATAAAAAAGAATATAAAAATGGACCCCAAACAAAAAGAGATAAAAATAAAACATGAAAGTGATGCAAATCCAAATGCCACTACTATTTACATTTTACCGTAGAATAAACATTGCGTGGAACTTGTTAAAATGCCACAATCCATGAAGGTGAAACAACTTAATCTTAACCTCTCATGTGTTAAATTTCATGTTGTTAGATAGAGAATAAGGATCTAGCCAAAGAGTTTAATATTGGCAGATAAGTAGTTAGGTAGAGAATAACAAGGAACTCAACAGCTTAATCTGAACCCTTGGAAGAAATAAGGATAGAATTAGTTAGTTTGTTATTTTAAAAGAAAAATGAGCAAGGGTTTGCAAGCTCAAATGCACCCAGGTAAATGAAGAAAAAATGTTAGGGTAGCATATGGGTAGGCAGAAGCAGCTTTTACAATCATGGATAAGCAGAAAATTGGTCATTTCATTTACTAACTTCCTTCAAAAATAATCCCCTTGTAGAAATACACCATACCCTCCATTTTCATTCTTTCCCCTTCATTTTTCCCTTTTCCCATTATCATCCATTTTCCTTTGTAAAAATCCTCTTTTCCTAAGTTTAAAACACATTTTACTTAAGAAAATAAAAAGCCCTTTAACTAATTTCCCTTTTCTCAAAAATATCCAAAAACCCAAAAAATACTTTATCCTAAGTGTAAATGCTAAAATATTTTGTTGGGACCCATTATGAACAAATCTGCTTCCAACATCTGATTTTACACTATTCTTAGTGTATTTTGACATCCCGCTAATACATTTCTTTATTAACATTAATTTATGTATTAACTCCCTATATATACCTTTTAGCCCGTATTAATATAATTCATTTATAAATATATCCCAACCCATATTTCTAGTTTAACATATGTTTTATTTCCTCTGCATGTTATATAAATCTCGCCATCCCATAGGTTAAATTAATAAACCATGTTAATTATTTCGGTCCCATTATATATAATCCTTGACAGTTCTAAACTTACATTTTCCCGCATCCAATTTGTTAAATAATACATTATCTTCAACCTATCATAATACACTCCCAACTATGTATTAAAGCCTTAGTCTAAATACATATTTAACCTCCCACAGAGTTGAAACCACGAGCCCCACACCATCAAACCTTACAAATCTATCGCACAATCTGATCCATCTGATCTTCATCCACCAAATCTGATGGTGGTTATCCCTTGTCACACATTCCTTAGCATGATAGATACCACATCCTGAACCTTGTGATAAGCATGGTTTTCGTGATTTCTCTCCCCTCTACATGGCAGATTTCCACTCGATCGGACCAATCAAACTAATTCTTCTTACTACCTTTGAAGCCTGCGAAAACAGCTTGATGTTTTTTTCCTCTCCCATGTCCAAACCACCTACTTGTTTGATACGACCACCATTTAATGCATTCACTGTTTGTTTAAAAATGCATATAAACTACGCATTTGCACTCTTTTACTCTTCTGTTACAATTTTCACGAAGAAGAAGCATTGCAGACCAAAAAAACCACTTCTGACTCTATTTTTAAGCCTAAATGAAACATAATTCACCAATTTGATTGCTACAACTACTGCATAAGTCATCAAAGTACTATATAGACTAGCAAAAGCTTTAGAAAGCTTTCTATAACCTCAGAAACCCTCCTGCAAAGAAAAACTTCAGGTTTTCTAGGTATTCTTTAGAAGAAAAAACTCATTCATCGATATAAAGAGTAATACAATTAATTGAATCATTTAAGAACCTTTGAACCTAAAGAAAATCCATTTTCTTCCTAAATCCCTTATTTTTTAAACCCTGAGAAATCCTTTCACAAATTCTGAAACCCCAGACTATTGAAAATCACAGATTGAGTAAAATGAAGAATTTTAATGCATCTATAGACTTGAGAAAGCCTTCTGTGATCTTCAAACCCTTTCCTACAGTAATTATGCATCCTTTTTGTATAAAATTGATGTTTTAAGATTGTTTTTTATCAAATAAAGTACACTATAAGCCCTAGATATATTTTACAAAAAATATAAGGTCTTGAAATTGCTCTTTTTGTTACAAAGATTATAGCTTTATTATTGAATGAGTTTAAAACCATTTTGTAGACAATAGATAACCCCTGTTTTATACAATTCCTTCTGCAAATTGTTAAAACTTCCAGAGGTATTCCTTCATGCCTAAATTAGTGTTTCTAAGGTTAAAAGTATTGAGATTAATAAACCAAACAAAGCAATGGCTTCCAAAAACATTTTAGCAGTCAATCCTCTACAACCCACTATTGTAAATGTAGAGAATATTCCCCTAGCTGATATACACTTCAAGATTACTGATACAGTGATAGAGTTCAACCTTCTTGAGCTTCACTACTAGAGCCAAGAAAAATCCCTAGATAGCGCTGATGAAGTATTCATCTGGGTCTCTAATTTACCAAAATATGTTGTTCCTCATACTTACCAATGCCTAGAAGTAATCAGACTCTGCCAATCATGATACTTCCCTGATTAGAGAGCCATATTAAACCCTGAAAAAGAGGTCTTGTTTACTATTACAGCATATTCGATCAATCAAATGCTTCAGATATAGCCTAGACCAAATGAAATACATTTTTCCATTGAATCCCTCACTTAGTTATAATTGAATCTGTACTTTCCCAAAAGGTTCCAGATTTTCTATACCTTCATGCCTTCTTATGGAGAAATTCCAAGTTAAATGCTCCATAATATCCTACTAAATTCTCTGAAAGGACAAGAAATATAATTTCCATGTTATCTTTCATTCTTGGCTACTTTACAGATGAACATAATGATGTTTTAGTGATAGGTTTTCTATCAAATTTCACACCTGGTCAGCCTCCTGCTCCCATTTTTAAGTTTTCCTAGTATATTGTTGACAATATCCATGAGCAATTGGTCAAAATTCCTTCTGAAGGTGTTTTCAAATACTGTTGATTCCTATTTCACACGTTCCTATATTTTCAGTCTGAGAAATTCAATATAAATCTTCAGAAGCTTGATGTGGAAGGAAATCCTCAATCAGTCATCTTTTGGACTTCCTTGATAAGGAAAGATTCCAATGTGTTCACCTATTATGAGTTTACAGATGACTTCATTAATCCTTTGGTAAATTTGCTTAACAACAGCATACAACCCAGAATTAGTAATGAAATTAAAAAGGTCCTGCAATTGTCTAACCATAATAGGACAAGTGATTAGAACTTGTACCAAAATCACACTAAAAAAAGAGTCTATTTATCAAGTATTATCCCTTATAAACTACCCAAATACCTCCCTATGAGGTTATTTTCCCTGGAATATATAAGGAGGATTCTAAATTCATATGTGGTCAATTTTTTAATAGCAAAGAAGAAAACACAGTTCAAGTTGAAGAACCAGGTTGGCCCTTTTATTTGTAACAATAGAGAGGCAGGTCCAGAGGTAGAAAAACAGTTGCAGGAGTTCAAGTTTAGTCCTAGTTTCCTATGGTATTATTATCCCCTTGGTGTTATTAGTAAAATGAGAGTTAATTTCAAATTGACTCCATATGTACATGAAAAGAAGCCAGCGACTGAGAAATTATCAAACCAATCTAAATGGTTAGAGAATACATTGGTAGAGGCTGAGAAGCAAAGTGATACTAGTAAAGCTTTGCAAAGTCCAGCCCAAGAAGATATAAATGTGAAGAGAAACAGAAAGGCAGGATCCTATACAGCAGAGACTACAACAGAGACTAAATGCAAATTGAGATACAGTAAAAATCCAGAGATAAATCCTTCCAATAAACAAAAGGAGATAATAGAGCTGATTGATACAAAAATTGTAGAAAAACATAATGCACCTCCTACAATAATTGAAGAGGAACAACAACCCACTACTTCTTTGACACATGTAATTCAGAAACAACACAGTATAGAATTTTCTTCATCTAAAAATCTAGCAGAAAAGGACATGGAAATCAAAGAAAGATACAAAGAAATAAAAGCCACAAATGAACAAATTAAGAGAAAAAATTATTCTCGGTTTCTGAAACAAACTCTTGGCATCCAGAATAGGCTACTTTCAGCATTTTACTATAATAATAAAAAGATGCAGATGTTATTTATTCAACCTACAGTTCAGACTTCTAAATCATCCTCGAATTAAAAAGATAGAGTTTGAAGTCCTAGTCCAGGATATTCATCCTTTGGATCAAATTGAATTTCATAAACAGTTAGGGGAGATGATTTATTCTACAATGACCACCAAGGCTATGAGTGCACAGAAACTTCAAAACACTCTAGTAAATGTAAGAGATCAGATCAAATTGGAGAAAGCATCTTCATATGCAAAGGACATTAGAATAAAATTCTTGGAAGAACTAGTAATTGAAGTAGGATATGATCCTCAAAATATGTAAGTTGCAGAGGAATTGATCAAAAAGAAAAATGTAGACATTGTTGCATTAAGGAAAAAACTAAAGCTGCCCCCTATAGAACATCCTCAAGCCAAGGAGGTCTTATAGGATTCCAATCAGAAAGATGAGATGATGAGTCTCATTTTACAGTTAATAGCTCAAATAAAGGAAATGGAGATTGAAATGGACAAGTTAGTCCAGGAGAAATAAGCTAACAAAGCAGAGGAAGTTCCAGCCACTGTCATCCCTGTAGTTACAAAAGTTGTACCTTCTACTTTGGCAGAATCAATGGCTCCTAATGTCCCTATGGCCACATCACTTCTAGTTACTTCATCTACAACTTCAGCCACAGAATATTCAACGACAATAGCACAAAATTCAGATGAAGCAAGAAAACTAGTAAAGGCTATGCAACATATGTCTATTCAAATTAATGATATAAATAGACTAAAATAACAGCTCAAAAATATTGAAGATGTAAATAAAATTGCTCAAATAAATACTAAGAATGAAGAAAAAAAATCCAACAGATTGAATGTGCAACTAAAAAAGTTAGAAAAAGAACTCACACTGAAGGAACCAATGGCACATGTCAAGCATCAGTTATAGTTCAATATCATTGAAGCATTCAATGATATTTGGCCATCCATATAGGTCATATATGAGCAGAAATACTTAGTGAAATCAACAAGGGAAGAAATCCAGAATATCAAACAAGAGCTTGACAAGAAACTTGAATAAGCTCTAGAAATCATCAAGTTTCTTAATTCCAAAAATAGACAAGAGGTAGAAGAGATTGGAGGTAATGACAGAACAGAGACCATCCTAGAAGTTAGGAAGGTAATCTCCAAGAAGAATTTTATTACACAGTTAGAGGGGAAATGCCAAAACATGGAGATTTCTATCACAAGGTTCAAGATCAAGTTTGATGTTCTAAGGAAAAAATTTATTCCTAATCGGCTAGTGATTAATGATATATTAATGTAGTATTATTATGATAAAAAGATAAGAGATTTTTCAAGGGAACAAGTGAACAATTCAGCCTTGCAGGGAATCCCAACAGGGAAGGTGCTATACAATAATTTTGAGAATTTTTTTACTTACAGCATGAAGTAAAACACTTATTTGTGAACAAACCAACATTCTCAAAGTATACTAAAGCTGATGAAAGATTCAAAAGGATGATGAAGATAAAACTTACAAACGTATAATTCTGGGAAAAATTGACTAATCTACTATGAAATCAAATTGCAGTAAGAACATAGAAGTGAAAGTAAAAAATAGAGCTTGTTTTTTTTACATCAGCATTTACAATTTTTGCAGTGAAAAAGTATTAGAATAAAGAGAATTAGATAAAAGAGTACCAATTCCAGATCAAAATTTGAAAGTAAATCAATAATTACAAATAAAATAGGAAGTTTCCACCGTGAAAGACACCTCATTGTCCAGGTATGGCCTTCATTGAACAACAAAGAGATAAAGCAGTAACAAAATCAAGACAACAAACAGTTTATTTCAATAAAAAAAGGGACAGCTAGCATTAGTTAGAAAGCTATCACTATCTTCTTGCATGAAGACATTTCTTTTCCATGAATAATTCCTAAGTTTGTTCTAGGATATTTTGTATGAGTTCTTCTTTAAACACTTCTCATTTGGAAGTATTGAGTGTGGATGAATTTCTAAACATTTTTGTAGTTGTACTATTTTGAGCCTAAGGGTTTTGTACCAATTTCAAGTCAACAGACTGGATCACAACAATAAAGCATCATATTATAGGATTCATGTGCTGGGCCACTGCGGTGAAGTATTTTAACTTCTTACTTTGTCAATTTCTTATGTTTTTCATCTATACTTGAATGTGTTATAAATCTAAATGATAAATCAAGAATTGTTATTTCAGAATATGTCAAAAGCACACTGTTTTGATTGATTATCATTTATATGCTTTCCACTGATATCAAGATTAGGTAACCCTTAATTTCTCCCTATTTGCGATGTACCTCTCCCTTTTCACTCATAATCCAGATTTAAGAACCCTTAATTTCTCTTTTATCCTGATCAAAACCATTTTCACCATCAACCTTGAAGATCTGAAGTGACTCAACTATATTTCCCTGTAAACATTTCCCTTTAGAACTTGATCTTGATCTGTTTGCTTGATGTATTGACTCCATAATCCCAATGGAATTACAAACCTACATCTATCCATCTGAGTAAGTGATTTCAGCACCAAATCAAATCAAAATCCAAAACCAATTTACCCTACATAACTAACCTAAAATCAAATACAATCAACAAAGATAAATCATATAGAGAGAGCCCTCTCTATAGAAATTTGGATCCTAAGGCTTAAAAGTAGGTTTGTGGTGAACCAAGCTAGATTCAAATTTGTAACTAGAGATAGATTCATGTTATGAACATCATTTGGTTGGTGTTAGCCATCGGTAAATTTTTGTCATAGAAAATGATGGCTAAAATACGTCTTGAGCCTTCAAGAGATTATTTTCATAGAAAATTTCTCATTCTTGAAGCCTTCTAGTGCTTTCCAACTTAAGAGTAATCTTCACTGCTGTTTTATTCAAAAAATCCACCAAGTAACCCTGCTGATATCAAAAGAGACTGTTTTTTAGGCTATTTTCCATCATTTCCTAACAT
Organism: Pinus albicaulis; assembly: GCA_034641835.2. Classification (NCBI taxonomy): domain Eukaryota; kingdom Viridiplantae; phylum Streptophyta; class Pinopsida; order Pinales; family Pinaceae; genus Pinus; species Pinus albicaulis. Next base: position 586 of record JAXQQM020072053.1, on the reverse strand, counting down.
TCATTTTTCCCTTTTATTTTATCCTCAATTTTCCTCTGGAAAACCCCTTTTCCCTTTCTTTTCCCCCTCATTTCACCTAAAAATCATTTAAACCCACAAAAACCCCTTTTATTTGGTTAAAACCCACTTTTATCCCTATCGGAAACTCTTAAAAGGGCCTAAAAACCTTCCTTTAAGCTTATTTTCTGACCTGTTTTATGTATAGGCTTTAAGCCCCTGAGGGCTTAAGCCGCTCCACCCCTGCTTTCCATATGACACAGTCCCTGCGACCAAGTCCTAAGCCCCATTGGCCCATCGGCGCTTCGAGGCGGTTCCAGGAATTCCTTTCCCTCCCCATTCTCCTCAAGTCGATAGTGACCTCAGATCTCATCCCAGCCATCCATTTCCTCCTAATCAGTACTCAGTTAACTCATGGGGGTTACCCCAGATTTTTTCCCATACTCCCCACCCCCATAGTTGACGGCAGTATAGAGGATCTCGAGATCTAACGGGCCGAGGTTTTCGGGGGGCACACCCCGAGCATTTTCTTTCGTACCCTTAGCCCCCTCGTAGTCTCGACCATTGATCTATTCTTGAATTGATGGCC
>JAXQQM020070253.1:0-11264 GCA_034641835.2 Pinus albicaulis | reverse complement strand
TTTTTGGGGTGAAAACTGTGGCTCCACTTGGGATGGTGTGCCCTAGTGGTACACCAAAGAACTAGTAGTTCCAGTGTTGCTATCCATCTTCTTGGAGAAAAAGAAATTTTTTGAAACTTCCAAGATTTCTCTTCAAAATCTAATGGCCTTCACCTCAGGCTCAAGCTTGATGATTCATCTTGTCATTATTAGCATAAAAACACATAAACTAGAATATTTACAATGGAATGAATGATCTGCAGGTTTTAAGAAGAGTAGTGCTTTAAAAACCTGCCATTGATAGGCCCTCCAGCACATGGTTGTCCATCCATCTCCTGTAAAATGTAAGTGTTGTTCCCATGGAATGCAACTAATTTGAATGGAACTTTCTAGATGTTCTCAAGCTTACCATGTTTTCCCTTCTCTTCAATCCTGGCCTCCCATTTCAAAACCACATCTTGGATTTGAAAATTTTCTTCTCTGACCTTCTTGTCAAATGTCTTCTTGATTCTATTTTGAGATTGTTGATTACTATTGTAGACTTCCTCCCTCTTCTCTTGTAAAGCTATCAGTTGATTGATCCTTCTCTGAATTTCATTTGGCTCCTCCTCCAATCCTCGTAGTATTTTCATGACAGGAATTCCTTAGGATGTAGGAAAAATAGCTTCAACCCCATATACCAACTCATAAGGTGAAGTTCCAATTGACCTCTTTATGCACACTCTATCAGCCCATAGAGCTTAGTTCAGCTTCAAATGTTGTGACTTCTTATTTTCCTGCAACACCTTCATTATAATCCTCACAATGCTCTTGTTAGAAGATTCAGCAAGAACATTCCCTTCTGGATAATATGTAGTAGAATGCCCAAGAGTAATATGATATTGATGACAAAAACTGATCAGCCTCTTAAACTTAAATGCCTAAGAATTATCAGTGATGATCTTCATAGGGCAGCCAAATCTAGACAAAATATTATTTTCCAGAAATGAAATGATAACATAATCATTTGCTTGTCTAGTTGGGATTTCTTCAATCCATTCGGTGAAATAGTCAGTTTCTGTCAAAATCCAACGATGTTGACCTGATGATGATGGATGAATCTCACCAATAAAATCTAACGCCCACTGCTAAAAAGGCGCCTCAACATAAATAGGCATCAAAGGTAAAGGTACAAGCTTGTTCTTTCCATCAAACATCTAGCATTCATGGCAAGCAACAATCTTTTGGTAAACGTCTTTAAACATTGTAGGCCAATAGTACCCTACTCTGAGAATCTTGTTTGCTGTATCCTTCCAATAATGATGACCTTCACAATCTCCTTTGTGGAACTCCTCAATCACTTTATCAGACTCCTCTTCCAGCAAACAATTCAACAAAATACCATCGGTATCTTTCCAATACAGATTTATGTCAATGATGCAATACCTTAATGATTTTAGCTTCACAAATCTTGCCTTGGACTTTGTTAGCTTAGAAGGTGCTCAATGATGATGTAATACAGAAAATACATCCTTGTACCAATCTGAAATGATGTACTTTTCTTCAATGGGGATCAGTTCTTCCTCTTCATCTGAAATTTCTAATATTTCTGCAATTAAATTCATGTCAAGACAGTGAAAGTTTGACTATGCCATCAGCTTTGCTAGACCTTGTCCTTTGACCAATTTTGTTGGCTTGATCTCTATATCATATTCCAACAAGTTATCAATCCACTTCCCTCTCTTACCATCAAGGTCAGCTTGAGTTAGGATGTCTTTCACAAAAACATTAGGAACAAAAGCTATAATATGAGAATGTAGAATGTAAATTCCGAAATCTTTGATGGCCTTAACCAAGGCATAAGCTTGTTTCTCTAAGATGTTTTACTTCAGCTTTGAGTTAGCTAATTTCCTACTAAAAAATGAAATGGTTTGCTCAGTACCTTGATGTCCTTTCTGCAACAAAACTCCAGCAATTTTATTTTTTGATGCAAAAGTAAAAACAAAAAATTATTTTGAGAAATCTAGCTTGATAAACACTGGTGCTTGGGTGAGTGCCTTTTTGATCTCCTCAAAAGAGTGCTTTTCTTCTGTTGTCCACTTGATGTCAACTCATTTCTTCAGCATCCTTGTTATTTCCTTTACAATCTCAACAAAATTAGGAATAAACCTCCTCAAAAAATTTACCTTTCCAATAAAAGACTGAATCTCCTTTCTGCTTCTAGGAAAATCCACTTTCTGAATTGCATTGACCCTGTTTGGATAAATATTAATCCCATATTTAGAAATAATGTGTCCAAGTAATTTACCTAAAGTTAAAGCAAAAATGTTTGGTGGGATTGAAAGAAATGCCAACCTTCTACATCTTAGCAGAATTTTTTCTAGGTGCTTCAAGTGATCTTCTTCCCTCCTTGAGAAGATTGTTATGTCATCAAGATAAATACCACCATCTTGTCCTTCTCTTCAGTAAAAGCAATATCCATTGCCTTCTGAAAGGTAGCTCCTGCATTCATGAGACCAAATGGCATCTTGGCATACATGAATGTGCCCCATGGTGTAGTAAAGACTATTTTTTCCTGACCATCCAGATGCACAAGTATCTGATTATAACCTGAAAAACCATCAAGCATAGACATCCTTTGGGAACCAACAATGTTCTGCAAAATTTGGCCCATCTTTGGGAGAGGGTAGTTGTCCTTCAGAGAGGCTTTGTTCAAGTTTCTAAAGTCAATGCATATTCTGATTTCTCCACTCTTTTTTCTGACTGGAACCAAGTTTGCAGGCCACTTTGAGAATCTGATTGGAACAATGATTTTGGCATAAAAGAGTTTCCTGATTTCTTTCTCATTCAGAGGCATGAGAAGTGGATTAATCCTCCTTAGCTTATACTTGAAAGGCTTTTCATTTTCTTTAATGGGAATAGTATTCTGAATGATAGTAGGGTCATACTTCTTAAAATCAGCATAACTCCAAGCAAAAACATCTATGAACCTTTTCATCATCTCAATATATTTTTGTTTCATATCAACTGAAAGAAACTTTGAAAGTTTAATCATTTTTGGCATAGCTATTGTACCCAGGTAACAACTCTCTACCTCTTCATCATCAGCTTGTATCCTAGGATATTCGAACACATAATTCTAATAAAAAATCTTCTCAAGGGGTATGAGGCCTTTTGATATAGAATTATTCTTTAGCTATAGAACTTCAGAATTTCCCTTAGATTCCACAAGCATGTTTGCTGATCTACTTGTATATTTTCAAACTCTTCTTTCAGATCAATAAAGTTCTTAACTTGTTGGTCATCCTCAAAGACTTGCCAATGGATAATGTTATCAGGGATAGTTGGTCTATGGTGAGCCTCAACCTCATATTTTTCAGTGGAATATATGGGAATGATGAAAAGACTTGTGGAGACAGCTAGGGATTCAACAATGGAGTTTTGGTCCCTAGTCTTAACAATGAATGAATTTTCTTGGAAATTTTCCAAAATATCCATGACTAAGTTTCTATATTCCCTTGTTCTCACATCCTTTGTTTGATACACAGCTTCAACTTGTTTAATGACTAATTTAGAATCTCCACAAACAGAAATATTTTGAGCACCCATTATTTTCAAAACTTCTAAGCCCAAAATCAAAGACTCATAGTCAGCCATGTTATTTGTGCAATCAAAATTCAGTTTGTAGGAAAAGAACTTACTTTCATCATTTGGACTTGTGATCGAAATCCTTGCTCCTGCCCCCTCTCTTCCTACTGATCCATCAAAGTGCAACAACCACCAACCCTCTGCCTTCTCATCACTGATTTGTTGATCTTCTGCTTACTGATTTTATGTCTGCTAATTTTCTGCCTTCTTTTCATCCTCTGCTTCATCAGTCAACTCATTGAAAAGAATAACAAATCCAAGTTCAGTATCAAGAGCATAAATTGAAAATTTATGAGGTTTATCTTTACTACTCACCATGTAAGCTATTCTTGTCTCTCTATACAATCTCCTTTGCTCACCAAAAACAAGAATGGTGGCATAAGTAAGGTCCATCTACATTGTACCTTTGATTTTTGTTGCCCATGACCTTGATAATAGCATGCCAAACTTTGGTGGAATGTATGGTACCACAATGTCCATGATCACGGTCTTGGCAGGGACTTTTGTAAGACCAACAACAAAATCTTTAATTAAACCAATGCACTGAACTCTTTTTGAATCAAAAGAAAACAAGTCCTTATATGGTCTAGTAATTTCTAACCCCATCCTATCCATGATTAATTTGGGCATAAGATTTTGAAAGGCCCCTTAATCCAACATGGAATTATGAAATTTCATGTCATGAATGCTAAGGCTAACATAAAAAGGAGGCACCTCCTCATTCTTCTCATCTTCTAATCTTGGACCCAAGTATATGGTTGGATGATCCTCTTGAATATTCAATATATCAACAATTATTGGTTATGAATTCAACATTTTCACAATCTTACTCCTATATTCATTTACCTTAAGAATTTCTCCAAAAGGTACTGGTATTTTGATCTTAGAAATTTCACTCTCCAAACTAAAAGCAGAAACAGATTTTTCAGTTTCTTTGATAGGAGGAGGAGGTGGTGTACCTTTCTTACCTTCAAAAGCTTTGGGGGTATCTTTCTTAGGCTGTATTTTGTTTGCAATGATTGGAACATTTCTATTTCTAAGATTGTATTGTTTCTGCATCTCAAAAATTGCATGTTAATACCTTTAAAATAATCAGATGGTTCCTGTCCCTTATTCATTTCATGATCTGACTCATCATGTTCCTCCTTAGTCAAGAAAATTCCAGACATGTCTTCATCTAGACAATGAATGGACTCTTCTGGAATATCAGGTTCATCATCTTCATCAACTAAGTTCTGCTGAAAAGGAGGTCTCACTTGAGGGTCAAGCTGCTGATTTATGTTTTCCCTTGGCCTTTGCTGATTTTGAGGTCTTCTGAATTGAGGATTTCTAAACTGTGGCTCATGTTATGCAGGAGGAGCAGAGGTATTCCCAAGGGCAAGCCTATCCATCAATTTTTCCATTGTCTTCATCATTGAATCAAATTTTTCATAAGAGGTGGAAGGCTTATCTTCTTATTTCAACTTAGTATTACCCATCTTGGATTTTTTTATTGTTATCATATTAACCTCCACCTTCATTGCATCATTCTGCATTTCATCAAGTGAAGGGGATTTTCTCTCTCTTAGCAGTATAGAAAATTCATAATCAAAAGCTTCAGCATATCTCATCTGAGCTAAAGCTTGTGGAGGTTTTAAATGGGCAGAATTGAGTCATAAAATGACATTCCAAAATTAGCATGCAGCTAATTGGAATATTGATTTTTGTTTTTATCACCTAGCAGCTTAATAAATGGGTAAGGAGGCCCATGCATATTAAAAATATGAATAAAATCCCTCATAATGTGAAAAGGGATAGTCATAGGAGCTGGATTTCACACCCTCATGTGTGAACATGATCATTTGCATCTGGACAAGGTCATGTTTGACCAAGTCAACAATGCTGGGATAGGAGGTGGAGAGCATTTTTGAGAGACATCGCAGTATGAATGGGACGAGGGTTCTTTGGTGAAGGAAACCCTAATGAGTGGGACCCATTGAGAGAGGGATTTCACTTTTTTAAAAGGAGGGCAAGGTAACCATTGTTATTCATGATATGGATTATTGATTTCTTGGTCTGCTTAGACTTTGTGCATTCTCTTGCTATTTAGCAGAGTTGCTGTGCTGCTTAGCACAAGGCATTCCTATTTAGGAATTCCTTATCCTTACTTGAGAGGCCTCTTGAAGGATCTTTCTCTTCATTTCTCCACATTCAGGCTTCAGGCCAAGCATCCTCCTTCAGCTACAACGTAGTTTATGTTTAGAGCTGGGTTGTGTTGCAGGGTGTTGTAGTGGAGGTTACTGAACACCACTTCTGGAGCTTATTTTTCAGAGGAGGAAGCCTTCATTAGTGAGGAAGATTTTGGGCTCATTTCATCATCCTTGGAATTAGGCCAACCATTTCCCATCATCTACAGTGCAATCCCCCTCCTTGACTAAGTTATTTTCAGAGAGCATCTGCAGTGAGGGTTGATGTGTGTGTTTGGACGGAGAGATCTTCAGTGTTAGGATTAGATTTTCACTTGGAAGATCCATTGGAGGAGGTTTGTTCTGCTTGTGCATCATCTACATCCATATCCATCCAGTTCTTGAGTTGCAACTGCTACTCAGCCCTGCAACTCCGACATTTTTTCCATTTTGTATATTTCAGCCAATCCTTTCAGGATTGTCTTGAAATAGTGTTTGGGAGCTTAGATATTCACTCCCAATGTTGTATGAGCCATCTATATGCAGATGTATGTTATTTCACATTCCCATGTAGTAGTGCACCATCTATGACTATGCAGTACATGTTCATGAGCACGCTTCCATAGAGCAACATTCCACTTTTTGCATATGTTTTCATGGGAGGCTTGTTTGTCTTGATCATTTGGGTTGTATTATACATGTTTGCTGCTGATTTACATAATAAAATGGCTCCATGGTTTCCATACATTTTGTTATGATGTTATTCACTACCATTTCCAGTTTGTGTTCATGTATTGCTGGATCTCCAATTTTGGAATATCTTAAGATATTCCCATTGTTGTAGATTTTCCCTATTTTGGGATATTTTAGTGGTATCAGAGCATAATCTTGGCTCAAGCTGTGGAAATCAGCCAATATTCTATCAAGAAAATAGAAGATGAAGACTCCATTCTTTGGAGGAAAGAAGGAGGAGAGGCTCTCAAAGTTTCTTCCTAAATCTGTACAGAGCATTCAAGGAGATCTCAAGAAGATTAGAAGGGAGATGTGCATAGAATATCCAAGAGGGTTTGAATCTGAATCAAACTCTAGAATTTCACATCATGAGTGTGAGCATGCAGCCACACACAATGATGCACAGTGCAGACACATGCCTAGAATTTCCATGAGAGAGATGGAAGAAGAAGGAATGGCTAGGAGGGAAACTCTTAGTGACTTTTTGCAAGAGTATGAATCTCAAACTTAGAAGTTTAGAGATCATATTACTTTTCCAGAGTTTTGCAAGATCAAGGTGAAGAGAAGAAATCAACATGATAGGGGTAGATTCCTTCTATCTACTTTTGATGGTTCACCTACATGTTCAGCTGGAGCTTGGGTGGAAGAACTAGACACCTTTTTGCAGCAACACCAAATTTCTAAAGATGAAGCCATCAGAGTTGCAGCGCTACATCTTGGAGGTAAGGCCTATGCATGGTGGATATTTGAGTATTTATCTTTTAAAAATACAAATACTTCTTCTTATGCAAGGTTTATTAAGACATTGGTGGAAAGTTTTGATGGAAAACTTTCTGCAACACATGTGGAGAATTTAAACAAACATAAACAAACAAAAACCTTGCATGTGATGGAGAAAAATATAAACTCAGATCCACTTCAGAAACCCATGGAGGATACTGACATCTCGCAGCATACCTTGTTAGAGGCAAAGCCTCTATCTCATATTCCTAAACAAGAGGGCATGGGGATCTATTTTTCAAAAGACGAACCAATTCTTGGGAGGTTGCCCATACATGTTGATAAGGAGAAGGGAAACAACACCGTCATGTATAGAGTTTATCTAGCACCTCATGTAGAGGAAGAGGGAGATCTTGCTCCAACTAGAGGGATAATTGTATCATTGCAATAAATTCCCCTAGATCTCACATGTGGAGATCAAGGCACAACTCATGATTCACATGTGCCATTGACGATAGGGTGTGAACCTATGGAGATACAAGGGGGAGATAGGGAGGATGACGAACATCATGTGATGAGGAGCACACACCCCTATCTATTTCATGAGGTTGATGCACCTAAGAGGGAGACTAGATTGCGCAGTGAGAGCAAGGACAAGTCTATCCATTCATATATGCAGTCTACTCTTGATGATGATGTCTCATTGCATGGAGACATTTCACCAAGGAGACCACCAGATTAACAGATGATGAGAGATGCTTCACATTTTGAGGAACCATTCATTGATTTCAGAGGAGTGGAGACCTTGGGAGGTCATTGTACAGTGTTGAGAGTATTGGGTATACTCAAGGAGGAGAGAGGCATTCTCTCAACATCATCTTTACCCACTCTCATTTCAGATTTTGCGTTGTGGAAAAAGCAGCATGGGAAGGATAGCAACCTTCCAACTTTCATCTTTGGCATGGGAGATGTCAAAGAGGAGGATGACCGTATGACAGATGCTCTTCATGAGAGATCATCAGCGTTGTCACTATGGAGAATAGATCCATATTGGAACTCCCAGCTGTTGGTGGAGTATTCCAAGGATATTTTCACTTGTATGATATTGGATGACCAGCTACATGAGGGGGGATATTCAGTTAGAGATGGGGTCATCCACTACCATGGTAGGATCTTCTTATCTGAAGCTTCCAAGCTCAAGGAGAAGTTGCTACAAGAAGCTCATGAAGATTTCCTTTTCAACCACACTTATTCTATGAGAGCATACCCACCATCATGGAGGGGTATTTTTGGGAAGGCTTTGAGGAGGAGATATATCAACATATGAGGAGATGCATGGATCATGTGGATCTAGAGGAGATACATAACTCTTTGGAAGATTTATCACAAACACCTCTTTTCTCTTTGAGGATGAGAGGAGACTCATCTATGAGCCACTCCATTTTCATGAGCAAGACATATGGTAAGGGTATTGTTTGTTTGCACAATGACTTGTATAATGTATATATGCATCCCTTAACCATATATGTGCAGGATGTTGCTCCAAGGAGGGGCATTATTTTTTCTATAATTCGTGGTCTACTTGAGGCCATGAGCAGTATTGATGACCACTACCTAGGAGGACTTGGGGAGGAGATGTATTATGGAGAACATGCTCAATTTGTACCATACATCATTCACTCTCCAAACATATGAGGAGAGTGGGACAGCAAGCAAGTGGTTGAGAAACCACACTTTTTGTCACTCTCTATTGCAGTTGAGGGTCAAACTGCATTAGTTACATTTGAGGGACCATTGTCCTTCTCCCTTGCTACATATGGCAGAAATTATGGTTCTCATTATGGTTCCTTATGTTGTTTTTGCTCTTATTGGGAGCATGATTGGGGGAGTGGCACATTGGTTGGATGTGTCCCTTGGGGAAGACATTTCCCATATTGTTTGCATTGCATGTTTTAATGGGAGCATGAGAGATTATGTGGCCACTACAGCAAAACACTTGTTTCCTTTTGAGGTGAGTCATATGATTTATTGGATGCCATATGATGGTGATTTCCAACTCATCACATATGAGATGGTTTGGGCCAGCATGATTCATAACGTTGGAGGGAAGGTCCTTGAGGATCTAGTCTTCTTCTTGCCACTTGAGGGCAACATTATTGCAGCCCAGGATTAGAAAAAACTCTACACTTATCTTAAGTGGAGAGGAGGACAGCATGGGGTAGGCTATTCTACCTACCATGGTCAAATTTTCAGCCCACCTATATTGCAGGAGCTCAAGGTGGAGGATGATTTGTATGAGTTGCCATGTTGGGAGGTAACTCATTTTGTATGGATGATTGCCTGGGGATGGAGGATCCACATGGGAATTATGATTCCCAATGCGTTTTATATCCCATGCCTCAAGGGGACCTCTGGACAGCACCTTATTTCCTTCTTGAGTACTCTACTTATTCATTATGATAGCTATTTTTCTAACTTACATGCTTGGGAGGGGAAATATGGAGATTTATTGATGAGACATCATCTCATTCTTTGGAGGAGAATATCACATGTGGATGCTACAGTATTAGGAGGGGAAACTTCTCAGTTCTATCCTTGCAGTTTCTTGAGGACAAGCAACATTTGGGAGGGGAGGACTCTAATATTCCAAAATTAGCATGCAGCTAATTGGAATATTGATTTTTGTTTTTATCACCTAGCAGCTTAATAAATGGGTAAGGAGGCCCATGCATATTAAAAATATGAATAAAATCCCTCATAATGTGAAAAGGGATAGTCATAGGAGCTGGATTTCACACCCTCATGTGTGAACAAGATCATTTGCATGTGGACAAGATCAAGTTTGACCAAGTCAACAGCGCTGGGATAGGAGGTGGAGAACACTTGGAGAGAGAGTGCAGTATGAATGGGAGGGAGATTCCTTGGTGGAGGAAAACCTAATGAGTGGGACCCATGGTGAGAGGGATTCCATTTGTTTAAAAGGAGGGCAAGGAAGCCATTGTTATTCATGTTATGTATTATTGATTTTATGGTCTCGTTTAGACTTTTTGCATTCCCTTTCGTTGTTTAGCAAGAGTTGCTGTATCGCTTAGCACAGGGCATTCTTGTTTAGGAATTACTTCTCATTTCCAAGAGGCCTCTTGAAGGAGATTTCTCTTCATTTCTCCACATATAGGATTCAGGCGAAGACCACCTCCTTCGCCCACAACGTTATTTTTCCGTTTAGAGCTCGAGTCGTGCTGTAGGGTGAGGCAAAGGGAGGTTCCTCAACAGATACCACTTCCCGAGCTTATATTTCAAAGGAGGAAGCTTTATTTTGGGTGATCAGTTGGGAAGTTCTTGGAGCATATTTCAGATCTTGGAACTTGGCCAACCTATTTTCTTGCACCTACGTAGCAAGATCCTCGCTGATCGTGTTATTTTGAAAGAGTGTTTCAGTGGGGCAGGGTCGTTAAAGGATTGTTTGAAGGGTGATATATTCAGTGTTAGGATCAGCCTTTCACTTGGAAGATCCATTGGAGGAGGTCTATTCAGCTTGTATATCATCTACATCCATCTCCATCTAGTTCTTGAGTTGCATCTGCTACTCAGTCTTAAGACTGCAACTCCGACATTTTTCCACTTTTGCATATTTCAGCCAATCCTTCCAGGATTGTCTTGAAATAGTGTTTGGGAGCTTAGATCTTCACTCCCAATGTTGTATGATCCATCTATATGAAAATTTATCTTATTTCACATTCCCATGTAGCAGTGCACCATCTATGACTGCGCATTACATGTTCATGAGCACTCTGCAATAGAGCAGCATTCCACTTTTTGCATATGTATTCAAGGGAGGCTTGTTTGCCTTGATCATTTGAGTTGTATTGTATATGTTTGCTGCTAATTTACATAATAAAATGACTCCATGGTTTCCATACATTTTGGTATGATTTTATTCATTGTTATTTCCATTTTGTGTTCATATATTGCTGGATCTCCAATTTTGGAATATCTTAAGATATTCCCATTGTTGTAGATTTTCCCTATTTTGGGATATTA